>CAMOHE010048016.1:3213-143223 GCA_946598075.1 Artocarpus hirsutus
GATAACGTAAGCATCGATTGTTATTTTCTGTGACTGTATTAAGATTTGTTGAGGGTTGAAATGATGATGATGACAGTTGTATATTATTAAAATTTAAGGTGCTACATTAAACTGTGGTTTATTTATTTGATTATGTTTTTATTTTAATTTAAAAGTTTTTATTTAAGTCCCGGGCAAATTACTTTGATGATTTGTATTTATTTTCTAATCTTTATTTTATTTAATAAAAACTGTTAACCCCCACTTAGGGGCGTTACAGGAAAAGCTGAGGGGCTGTTTCCTTTGAGTATTTTTTATGCTCAATAAATTTAAATATAGATTCAAGTATTAAAAATTTTTTAAATACGTACTTGTTTCTTTTAAAATTTGAATATTTTAAGTATCAAGAATCTAAGTTTTTAGAGTTTTAACTCCCTCTAAACTTTTGATGTTCGGATATCTTAACTACAGTAAAAATTAAAGTTCTCTCTCCAATATTGGAAGGAAAAAAATCATAACTTCTTCATTTGATATCCAATTGAAATGATTCTTTTTTCATTATGTTCCTAGTGAAGAGAGGAATAAATCAAGATCCATATTGCATATCTTTTTGGATCATTAACATTAAAATTTTATTAGATTTGTTAATAAATTAAAAACTATTTTCACTACCTTTTCAAACATAAATTTTAATTTTATTTCATACTCAGATTACAACTTAAATGTACATCCAAATGCTAATTAGGATAATAATTCAAATCATACTAACTCAAATCAAATCACTGATTCGAATTTATTTACCAAACGGACCCTGAAAAGAAATTGAAATCTCAGGCGTAGCCTTGCACTGTGGGGCCCACCTGATGCGATGAATCTTATCAGTCGTCAAAATTTCACCATCAAATCTCGCTACTAGATTTATGATATGATATGATTTTCTTTAAACAAGCTGACTAAACTAGGCCTTTTGATAAGTTGTCGTTGTTTTAGGGTTTGTTTGGTAAATTAAATAGATTTGAATTAGTGATTTGATTTGATTTGAGATACAT
Organism: Artocarpus hirsutus; assembly: GCA_946598075.1. Classification (NCBI taxonomy): domain Eukaryota; kingdom Viridiplantae; phylum Streptophyta; class Magnoliopsida; order Rosales; family Moraceae; genus Artocarpus; species Artocarpus hirsutus. The sequence continues at coordinate 4,242 of CAMOHE010048016.1, forward strand.
GATTTGAATTAAAATTTAAGTTAGTTATTTGAATTGTTATTAGAATTGACGTTTGGATATGTATTTAAGTTTTAATCAGAGTATAGAATAAAATTAGAATTTATGTTTGAAGAGATAGAGAAAATAATTTTTGATTTATTAACAAATCTTATGAAATCTTAATGTTAATGATCTTAAAAAAGATGCAATAGGGATCTTAATTTATTCCCCTCTTCACTAAGAACATGAAAAAATAATCATTTCATTTGGATATCAAATGAAGAAGTTATAATTTTTTTCCTCAAATATAGGAGAGAGAATTTTAGCTTTTACTGTAGCAAAGATATTTGAATATCAAAAATTTAGAAAGTCAGAACTCTGAAAATTTTAAAGGATTCGAATTTTGGAAGAAACAAACGCATATTCAAAAGATTCTTGATACTCGAATCTAAATTTTGAGTCCATTGAGTCCAAAAAATACTCCAACCAAACGCACTCTAAAGCTTTAAATATGCCGTTCATAACCTGCCAATGTCCTGAAGCATCTGTTTTTTTTTTTTTTCCTGGTGGTGTCAATCACACTTGTTTTGGTTGCAAGAAATTTGTATTTTTGGTTTAATATTATTTTCTCTTAGCAACTTGGAAAACTTTCAGAATTCAAGCATGCCCAAAATTTCTGACTGGAACAAAGAGAAAGTGTGCTCACGACGTTAGAAGGCTACAAGGAAAAGAACTCTCAAACAATTTCGAGCTTAAACAAAGCAGTGGTCTCAGATGATAAATAATGTGCTTAAAACGTTGTTAAGTTTGTTTGAGAAACACAATAGAAATAATAAGTTCTAGCTAAAAGTTTATAACAAAGTAAAGCTCTCATATACTACAATGTTTAAGTTCTAATTTTAAGTTACAGTAAAAAAAGACTCTTATTAATGGGGATCCTCATCTGAAAAAGAAGTCTGCCTTAAAAGATTCTAACAAGTAGTAAACGACATATTTTTTTCACTAACGAATGAGTTTTTATCTCATGAACGCCAAGGAGGTTATGATACCAGTACATGATTGCAGAGGTTTTCAAAAAAAGCAAATGTCGTTTTGTAAAATAGAAACGACATTACTAATATTCAATCTAATATAGTAATGCCCTACTTTTGTTTTATTTAAATTTCATTCTGCGGCTCTCGGAACACATTAGCTGGAAGTTATGAAAAGTCTTGCAGAGAAGAAGGTTTCACGGTAGAAAAATCATTTTTATCTTCTTAAGGTTATAATTCTATTACTCATAAAAATATAAATCTTAATCTAATATGTAGTATACTTTTTAAATTAAATCTTACTGTTTTGTTAGTAAAAGGTTATGACCTTATGAGGTTAAATAGAATAATTAACGACATCAATTACTAGAGACTAACGACTTATCGTTCATGGACCAAAATGAGAAATTTTTCTTGGACAAAATAACATGTGATTCAAGTGACAAATGTTTTACAAATTACAACAATTCTTTTCTAAAGATTTTTTTTTTAAAAAAAAAAAAGATCTTGTCAATTCTTCCGTTACAAAAAAAGAAGGCGACTGGCTGGGTTTTATATTGTAACTTGAATATATACCTTGTACAGATAGCTAACAATTATCTTTATTATTATTTTTTTGACAGTCTCTGTTAGTTTCCATTTATACGTATCTATGAATGTGTAAGTAGTTAGTATTTTAAATCTGTCCTTGACTTCTTTTGAGGAAAATTTGCCCTTGATTTTAGAAGATTTTTACTTACTTTTTTCTTTTTTGGGGGGTGAAGAAACTAACTTATTTTTTAGTCCTTATAATAAAGTGTATATATAGTCACTATGTTAAATAATTTTATAAATCTCCTAGCCCAAACACAACTTTCTTTTTTAACATGTTGGCCAAACAGACCTCCTATGAGTTGTAAATCATTTAAATTTTTAAGTATGTCGTTGCATAAGCAGTTAATGTAGTGATACATATTTTCTGGTGGTGTCAATCACATTTGTTTTGGTTCCAAGACATCTGTACTTTTGGTGGGATATCATTTTCTCTTTAGCAACTTGGAGAACTTACGAATTCAAGCATGCCCAATTTTTCTAACTGGATATGTTCTCCCTACAATAAGAAACTCTATCAAGCGCTGCGAAAGCTTACAAGAAGAAAAACATGGCAAAAGAAAACGTGATAATAAAAAGTTCTAATATAGACAACTGCACCACAATTCAAATCCATTCTTCCCGAAATCAAAAGAAAAAAAAAAGCTCAAATACAGACACGATATATATAACTTTGAATAGCATTTTCACTTCTCATAAATAAGAAAAGGGAGTTTTATATATACACACACATATATATGTATATTAAAAAAACCTTATATGCTAGCGTCGTTAAAAGAAGAATTAAATTAGTACTTTTAAATTATTTATGGTAAATAACATACTTATAGTAACTGATTTATTTACAAAGAATATTTAAAACAAAATTTCCATATAAATATGTTTCCTAAATATGCTATTTATCATAAATATTTAAAATATAATATTTACATTAAGAAATGCCCTACCTGCTATAATTTCACTAAAAAAAATATAAAGAGAATTTTTATAAATACCATCATTTGAAACTATTTTTTTTTTATGAATGCTACGTATGTTAAACACAACTTAAACAAGGGAATGCTCATAAATTCCGTCCTTTGAAACTATTTTTTATGAATGCTACATATATTTAACATAAATTAACATGTAATATGAGTGATAATACGGTACATCTTTTTTAACGTGGCATAAAGAAATACATTTGTTGAAAGTTTGGAATAAGTTAATTTTCTAAAATAAAAGAAAAAAAAACCAAGATGGGTGAAACAAGGGCCCAGCTCAACTTGAGCCCGTTCTTATGAACCCCACCCAAAACCCTATCCAAAGTTTGAGTCGAAACCCAAACTCAAAACTCAACGCCCAAAAGCATGTAATTGAAATAAATAAAGAATAACAATCATACACGTCTGAACTAATAATGTCGTGCATGTTTGGTTAAATGTTCCAAAATGCTACAATAAAACAGTAAAATCCCAATAGTAAAAGGTGAGCCATATGTGAACATAAAAATAGTCATCCTCGTTCGCAAAAATGAAATGGATGGCTATCATAAGTTATGCAACATACTATTTCACACCAAAACATTGTTCATGTGTGCATTATTCTAGCATAAACGGCATTGTTTCCTTTTCTGTTTTTCTATTACTGCAAACTAGAGAGTTCCCGAACCACATATGAAAAACACAGCAAGAAGTTGGAGAGAAAGAGACTAAGATATGGAGACCCCTGTGCCAACAAAATACCAACTCAAAAGCAGAAGAGAGTAGAGTTTCGTGAATCATAACCATTTGTTTGTCAAGGAAAAGCCATTGAGATTGAGAGGGCACTATTGCCTTTCAGAAACTGACAAACTGCTTTTCCTTCAAGCTATCCACAGTTTCCCTGAGGCTGGTTTTCAATGGAATGTAGTCAATACCCAAGCTCTTTGCCTTTTCCTTGGAGGCGTGGCAGGTTGGCTTAAAAGCTATAGACTCTTGTGCAACAAAATACCAATTCAACCCATCCATTGGCGACATATTCATCCATATGGCGACATGTCCATCCATTGGCGACGTCTTTGACATTGACCCATCCATTGGCGACATAACCATCCATTGGCGACATATCCATCCATTGGCGACGTCTTTGAATCCATTGGCGACATATCCATCCATTGGAGATGTCTTTGACATTGACCCATCCAAACCGTTTGTCACCATCCGAGAGGAGTAACGTTTTGCGTCTTTGTCTGGTTGCTAGCTTTATTATATGATTTTCTTTAAACGAGTTGGCTAAACTAGGCCCTTTAATAAGTTGTTTTGTTTTTTCTTTCCTTTTTTTTTAATAGAAAGAACCTGGCCTGTCAGTGTCCTTGACTTTTTTTTAAGAAAAAATTCTCTTTGATTTTGGAAGATTTTTACTTACTTTTTTCTTGCTTTTTTGGGTGAAGAAACTAACTTATTAATTTTTAATCTTTATAATAATGTGTAATTTTTTCATGTTTTAAATTAGAGTTATTAATACTCATCCAAACACAAATTCAGCTTGGATATTAAGTTCAAATTAATACTTTAAATGCACATCCAAATACCAATTTGAATTATTGTTTAAACTACATAATTTGATTTTTCTATTCAAATCAAAAAATTTAAAATTAACACAATTATAACCTGTGAACGAAACGGGGAGAAATGTTCTCTTCATGTTTGGTATTTGAAATACACGAGGCTTACCTTGTCCTTATTCAAAACGTACTTTTTTTTTTTTTTTTTGGGTAGTTATAAGGAAAAATTGTAAGTGTCAAAAGCATAAAAGTTCAACATAAGTTTAAGTTTAACACAAGTCAAACTTTTATTCTCGTCCTCAACTTTATGGCTTGAACTTTTGTTCTGGTCCTCAACTTTATGGCTTGATCGAGTTGACAAATTTTGTCCACTTTCAATAGCTAGTTATAAGCACCCGTTCCGCCCGTGTATTTTTTTGCATTTTTCTGAAAGAAACATGTATAATTTATTTTTACTCGTTTATTATTCTTCTAATAGATTAGTTTAATGACAAAATAGTAGATGAGGGGGAAAATTAATAAGAAAAATTAGACAGGAAATTATTTATGGGCTATACAAATATTAAAAAAAGTTAAAACAGTTGTAAGACAAAAATAATTAGGCAGGATCAAATTTGAAGAAAATATTTCATTGGAGCAATTAGGGAATATTTATGAGGGTCAAGATAAGGAAAAATTGGCTAAAAAATGTTTAAGAAATCACATATTCAAAAAATTATTTTAAGAAGAGAAGATTAGCAAGGACAAAAGTTTAATAAAATTTATTAGAAAAATAAGATTTCAAAAAATAAACAAACAAAAGAATCAAAATGCATGTTTCAATTAGAACATGCATTTTGGTTGAATGTGTGTAAGTGAGAAAGTGTTAGTATGTATATACAAATAAGGCGTTTGTTTTTATTTAAAAAGAATGTAGTTAGCAAAATCATAAGGAAAAATAATTGGAAGGTACAATGAGAAGATAGCAAGTGGGAAGACTACTTAAAAAAAACAAATGTCTGAGGGGGAAGGGGTACAAAAAGAAATAAGGATTGGGGGAATATGTGAAAAGCAAAAAAAAGAGTAAGGAAAAAAAAAACAGGTATAAGAGCGAAGCGGACTTCTAGAAGATGATGATCAGTCAAATCTGTTGGGCCCGAGCGGGGACCTTTACCAACAAAGAATGATAAGTGGATCATTCAAGCTCTCTATATATACGAGAGACAAACTCCTGTTAAATAAGCTTATCTGTGGTTCCTTTGACACAGAATGGCACTCTCCAGGCTCATAACCATTTTTCTACTGATCTTTTTGGTCATAACATCTGTGCTCGTGAACACAGAAGGAAGTCATGATTTTAAAGCTGGTAACCGAAAACTTCAACAACACGCTATCATGGTACGTGTAGTCTTTCCCTTTTCCTTCGCGTTTAATATATATATGTGTGTGTGGATGCTGCTAAACGATTCCTGGATCTCAAGATTCCCATGGCCATGGTCAGCCTATTATATATGTATATATATATATATGTGTGTATGTTCCCGGATCCCAATATTCCCATGGCCATGGTCAGCCTATTTTTCTTCATCATTATATCATCATCTTCTTCTTCAATTCCTCCTCGATCTCGATTGAGCTAGCTATCTATGACACAACTGACGAATTCAATATTTATTTTTGAAACGAAAATAAATCAATTACAACGACAAATAAGGATTTTGATAGTGCGCATAAAACGTTATTATAGAGTATAGTTTACACTTTTTCAAAGCCATAGCATTTTTCTGGTGATAGTATATTTATTCTATGGAGAAGACAGCTAAAAAAATTGATAATTCATAAAATGTGACGATTAGAAAATTGTGTTGGATTTTTCTCATACAAGACAAAATAAAAATCCCTTCAAAATAATAAAAAATTAGGCACATTAGATTCTTAGTAATATTTTTGTGATTGCCTATGACAAGTATAATAAATCATTATTGTAGAATAATTTATTTTAATTATTTATTTAAATTATGAAAAAAAATTATTTTCTAGAAGTAATCTCTCAGAAAAAAGTGTGATAAAAAACTAAGGGGCAAGACAAATAACGGCAGGAACGAATTGACATGTACTAGATTGGACTGTGCGTATGAAAAACAAAATAGATTCGTGATTACTATTTTTTATTTTTTAATTATTAACATTGTTGTAATATGAACAATAATATATTGATGTCAAGTTGGAACAGTTGCATGGAAAGAAAGCATGCCTTTCTGTTTTCATTCTATAAGAAAAAGGTGCGATAGTAATAATACTCGTCCAAAACTCACTCTATGATTGGCATAGTTTACTTAAAAAAAAAAAGTGTTGCAAGAATGGTTTTAATTTGAAAATGAAAATTAAGATGAGAATTGGAAAATGGTGTTGGAATTGATCTTAAAATTGTGTTTGGTTGTTTTTATGGGGAATTTTTGACTCAAATAAAATAAAATTTTAGCCACAAAAAAAGAAAAAACCTACAAAATGAAAGATGAAGGTCTCTGGATGTTTGGTTTCGGAATGACTCTCTCTCCTCTTTTTCTTTTCTCTATTTTTTTCACAATAATTTTGTTTGTTTTTTAGCGCATTGACTGTTTAAAATATACCGCATGACTTATAGAATTTTTCTTTTTATATTTTACTATAAAATTATCTTTGAAATAAAACATAAAAAGTCAGTTTCAATTTAGTCCAACAAGAAAGTGGGCTGTCCTTTTGTTCAAATGACAAACATCTGAGTTGTTTATCACAAACACGTAGGCTCACCTACGTTAAGAAGAGCTTAGGCGGGGCAATGGAAGTCACCAACCTAGGCCATGGGCCTTCTTGATAGCCCGTTAACCCTTTCCATAGCCACAAATTTTATCAATTATTTAATTTTATCTTTTATTAAGAATATGTATTTTTTTTTCTATAATTAGTTGTTTATGTCATAGTTTCCCATGAAACTATCCTTCTCAGTGTAGGGGGGGAAAAGGGCTTCAACAGGAAATATCTTACGTCTCACTTTGCATTTACTAATTTTGGTTTGCTTATCACAGTGTCCTTTGAGCAGTGGTCTCAAAATGGTTAGGCCGAAGTAGGAGTCACCCGTCGCCCGCCTGTTTGGTTAAGTGTTTAGACCCCCGTAAAGACCCAATCCAACTATATATATATATATATATAGAGAGAGAGAGAGAGAGTTTCTTTTTTCTTTAAAAAAATCATAAATTTTATATATTATACACAGACCTGCCGAGCAATGGGGCTGGTTGGGCTTTATTTCTCCTCCGTGTCTTTTATAGGGGCCGGGCCGTAGTTTCTCTTTGGGCTTTTGCACTGGTTAGGTCGGGCGGCCTACTTTGATACATCTATTTTGGGGTGGGAAATGTTTTTCCCTCCAATTCCATTACTTCTTTCTTTTTCTCTACTTTCGTCTGCATTAGATGTTGAACGAAATATTTAAATGCTTGATTTTTCTTGGCTAATGATTTTCCTACAATACTCTCTCTTTTACAGAGGAGGCAATTGGAATCATTGAAGAATTTTACTTATATGGTGGATCGTTCTGGTGAAGGAGTTGTGCCAATTCCTAAACCTCTACAAGCGAATCCCCAAGTCGGTCAAGGAATGCAACTAGAGTCCTCCAAGAAAGCAAAGAATATGATAAATTCTACTTATACGATTGACCGTTTCAATAAAAGAGTTGTGCCGGTTACTGAACCTCCACAAGCAAATCCCCATGTTGGCCAAAGAAGGCAACCAAAGTCGTCCAAGAATGCGAAGGATATCATGAATTCTACTTATACAACGGACCGTTCCGGTGAAGGTATTGTGTCGGTGCCAGAACCTCCACAAGCAAATCCCCACGTCGGTCAAGGAAGGCACCTAGAGTCGTTTAAGAAAGCAGAGGATATGATGAATTCTACATATATGACGGACCGTTTGGGTGAAGGAGTTGTGCCAGTTCCTAAACCTCCACGAGCAAATCCCCGTGTCAGCCAAGGAAGGCAACTAGAATCGTCCAAGAAAGCAAAAGATATGATCATTTATTCGACAGACCGTTTTGGTGAAGGAGTTGTGCTGGTTCCTGAACCTCCACAAACATATTCCCGTGTCAGTCAAAGAAAGCAGCTAGAGTCGTCCAAGAAAGCAGAGGATATGATGAATTCTACTTACAAGACAGACGATTCTGGCGAAGGAGCTATGATGCTGGCACCCTAAAACGAGATCCCCGTATTGGTGTCCAAGTACATGGATCAGCTTGGAAGAGAATTGCAATTATGGTAATTTAGTGCGTCGTTTAGCTCAAGCTTGATCTTTACCTTTCCTTATTTACGTTTCATATATATAAATATACACACTTATGTATGTATGTATGTATATATATTTTAAGAAATAAAGCTTGGGTTTGTAATTTTTATTTGCATGTTGGTTTCAGAATATACCTTCGTCAAAAATTGTTACTTACCACAAGTTTGTGCGTCCCTTGTCAATAGCCATCATTAATTTCAATTACAAACTATAATTAACAGTATTAGAGCCAAAATTTTCAGAAGTGAATTCTTAGCTACAAAGTACGATATACAAGCAAGTCTTTTCTTCTGCTGCCATCTGCAGAAGGAACAATGGAAGAGGCTTTGGTTTATAAAGGGGTGCTACATATATAGTTCTACCAGGTGGTTTCCAAAAAGAAAAACAAATAAATTGATAAAACAATATAGTGCTTGTTAACACAGTAGCTGGAAGATCTGAACAGTTTGGCAAACATTGTGGAGGAGGCGGGAGAAGAACTTAGAAGGTTTTACAATGGGAAAACAGCTGTAAATCGCGCAACAGCCTGAATCCGGATCTCCAGCGGCTTCGCTTTCGTCGGAGGAGTACCGCTGGCGTGGGAGAGAGACGGGAAGCAGATATCGAGAGAGAGAGAGAGAGAGAGAGTAAGAGAGGAGAGAGGGAAATAAACGTAGAGGGCAAAATAGAAAATCAAAAAAGTTAAAAGATTAAAATGTTATTTTAATTTTAATAGTTTGAAAGCATGCTACTATTGTACCTAAAGGGGTAAATAAAATAGCCCTTGTTTTCATAATTTTTAAAAATATTTTCGCATATTTTTTAAGCAAAAATTTTAAAACATTGTTAGCATAATTTTAAAAAAATTTTATTTTTTTTAAAAACAACACTAAATGACCCTAATATTTACTATAATTTCCTAAAAAAGGAGCCCTGTACACTGACTGGCTGGGCGGCATTGTAATTTGCATATATACTGAGAGAAAGTTAACAATGATCTCTTTTAAAAAAATATATATATTTTGTCACAGTCTCTATTAGTTTCCCTTAATACATATCTATTTATGTGTAAATAGTTTGTATTTTAAATTTATCCTTATTTATTTATTTATTTATTTTTTTGCGAAAAACTTTGTCCTTCATTTCAGGAGATTTTTACTAACATTTACAAACTTATTTTTCAATCCTGTATAATGTGCATACATACTTACTATATTAAATGGCTATATAAATCTTCTCGGGCAAACACATCTTGGAGGTTTTGTTCTATTGGCTAGTCGCCCATGTAAGTTCCCAACTTCATATTATTTGGGTTTTGAGATGATTAGGCTTTGTTTTTTGGGCGCTGCTCTCTTGTTGTATCTATGGTTCATCACGGCTTTGATTTATCTCCTCTGAAATTTCATTATATTAATTACTTGTCATACTTTTGACAATCAGATAACGCAAACGACAATGCTTTAAAGATTTCCTGGGGTGAGTGCTTCCCAACTAGGAAGAAATTTCAGGCTCGGTCTCGCCATCAGTTGTGATGAATCCTATCAGTCACCGGAATTTCATTGTGAAATCTCATTCTGACTCGGCAACATTTTGAAATTTTGCCTCATTATAAGCTTTTTGATTTTCTTTTTTAACATTTTGGCCAAGCCAGACCTGTTAATAAGTTGTAGTTCGTTTAAAGTTTTTAAGTACGTCGTTGCATAAGCCGTAAATGCTCTGGTGGCGTCAATCACATTTGTTTTGGTTCCAAAACATTGGTATTCTTGATGGATTATCATATTCTCTTCGGCGACATGGAAAACTTCTGAATTCAATTGTTCAAGCACGCCCAAATTTTCTGACTGGGATATGTTTTCAGTTTTCCTTACAATAAATAAGTCTATGATGTCTGTGAAAGCCAACAAAAAGAAAGAGATGGAAGAAAAAAGGTCCCATCTGAAAGCTCAAATACAGACAAATCTACCACACGATGAAGAGCTCAAAACACCTCATCCCAAAATAAAAAATTAAAAATTAAAAAAAGCTCAATATACATTTTCAACTCTGACCAGAAAAAGGAAAAGAAATTATATAATCTTCTTTTAAAAAAATTAGAATCTTTGCATACTAGTGTTGTAAAAAAGAGCTTTTTTATTTTTTTGAAAATATATGGCAAATAACATACGGTAGATGATTTATTTAAGTAAATACACTATTTATTATGAGTATTTTAAAATATAATATTTACCATAAAAAATGACCTATCTGCAAGAATTTCACCCAAAAAAAAAAAAAAATCAAAAGCCTAGCTCAAACAATTGCCCAGCTAAACTTGAGCCTGTTCTTATGAAACAAACCCCAAACCCTATTCAAAATTGAGAAAATTACAAGTTGAGCTACACTTTTAAAAGTAATGTTTATTAATGCCACACTTAAAAAAGTTTATACTACACTATCATACATGTTATATGTTAATTTGTACTACAAATAAACAAATGTGACATTTATAAAAAATAAATTTTAAAAAATAGTATTTATAAAAATTCATCGTCAAAGTTTGAGTCGAAACCCAAACTCAAAACTCATTTAAAAAGGCCCAAAAGCTCGCAATTGAAAATAAATAAATAAATAAAAATAATATCTTTGAACTAATATGCTATATATTTCTTAAATCAAGGAATGTCTTGCATGCTTTGTTAAATGTTCCAAAATGCCACAACAAAATAGTAAAATCAACCGTCCCAATAAGTAAAAGGTGAGCCAAATGTGAACATAAAAATAGTCATCCTCATTCGCAAAAAATGAAATGGATGGCTATTATACGATAAGCAACCTATTGGCCCTGTTTAATAATGTTTTGAAGGTTTTTGAAAATATTTTTACACATCTTGTAAGGAAAAAAGATTCTAAAAATACTTTCAATATAATTCTAAAAAAATTTTCATTTTTCAAAACAAAATCATTTTCACCTACTTTGAAAACACTACCAAACAAACCCACAATTTCACACCAAAACAGTGTTCATTTGTGCATTATTCTAGCATAAACGGCATTGTTTCCTCTTATGTTTTTCTACTACTGAAAATTAGACAGTTCCTGAACCACATATGAAAAACACAGCAAGAAGTTGGAGAGAGAGAGACTAAGATATGGGGACTCCTGTGGCAACAAAATACCAATTCAAAAGCCGAAGAGAATAGAGTTTTGTAACTCATAACCATTTGTTTGTCAAGGAAAAGCTATGGACAGGGCACTATTGCCTTTCAGAAACTGACAAACTGCTTTTCCTTCAAGCTCTCCACAGTTTCCTTGAGGCTGGTTTTCAACGGAATGTAGTCAATACCCAAGCTCTTTGCCTTTTCCTTGGAGACCTGGTAGGTTGGCATAAATGGTTTGTCATCTGCACACCTGCCAATTTCATTTCAAAGTTGGTAAAATCGTCGTGTATAGTACTGGATATTTGCACACACAAGGACATGTAAAGAGGAGACCGTTTGCGTGAAAACCATACATACCAAAATTCTTGGGATATATCATGCAGCCCAAATTTCAGCCACTAGACAATGGAACGAAACAATCTCTGCTGTTGAAAGGAAAGTTATCAGCTTTTAGCTGAAGACAGCTCGTACTGATCGTTTCTTTTCATCATCTAATGGCTGAAACTAAGCTACATGGTACATCCTAAAAAAGGCATAGCTTTCCTCCAACTGTTTGTTGTTTGCTTAAGAACCATACGAGAGAAATTTCAAAAGGTAAGAAGGAAACATGAGAACTTACTTCTCTGGAAGTGGTACAGATGGGTAGAGCTCTCGTAGGATTTTCACAACTTCTGAGTAGTGGGCTACGCTCTCGACCAAACAATATCTTCCACTAGCTGAGGGGACCTCATATGCCAGAATATGAGCATTGGCAACATCTTTGACATTAACCCATCCAAGAGTAAAATTCGGAAATGTTTGTGCTCCTGCATTAAACAAACAGGTGTAGAAATAGTTACACACTTTGTGTCATGCAAGAAGATATACCTAGAAAATCAAAAGCTGTTTTGTTATGATAACTCATTAAGATCGATGTAACTAGACAATAATACGAGTTTTGTCATTCATCAATGAAGCAGATACTATAAACTTTCTCGATGATTTAGCAAAGAGGAAGTACCATTTATTAAATTTGAAATGGCAGCAGCACTTGTGTTTAGAGTTGGCTGTAACAGAGGACCGATCACCATTGCCGGGTTGATTGTTACCATGTCAATACCCTTCTCTTTTACAATCTTCCAAGCAGCTTCCTCGGCCAAAGTCTTCGAAAGCACGTACCATAGCTAGAAACAAAGAGATGAAAGAAAGCCACCAAAAACACAATTATTGTATAAGCAACGCTCACTGGTAACTGATTTCCATTTCATTAGTAGCTAAATATAAATAAGCAAAAGTCTCTAAATCAGAAAGATTTCCTGGAGTACACAAACCTTTTAACAATTAAAACAGGCAAACAGCAAGCGCAACAATTTAACATGCATCACTTTTTCTATGTTTGGAAAGACCATGAAGCAGAGTATCGTGTTCATGCTCATACCTGTTGTTCCTTACAGAGATCTGGACTTGAAAACCAGGTCTCATCAACTGTCACTTCTGGAGTTCGGGGCTTTCCATGGTATAAAACTGCAGCCATCGAAGATGTCAAAACTACACGTTTGACAGATGAGGACTTTGTGCAGGAGTTAAGAACATTAAGTGTTCCCTTAATGGCAGGATCAAGTAATTCTGTCTGAAAAGCGGCAAACAGCTTAGGCAACAGATATTAAACAAGGCAGCAGAGCGAAGAATTTAACTTCACACATGAGAGAGAGAGAGAGGAAGGGGTGGTTGGTGGGGGGACTTGTTTTATTTCTCTATTATTAGAGAGTTCTATAAAATTTTTGCAATGGAACATATTGAAAACTATATAGATAACTGCCATTAACAGTCTCCAAAAATTTTCCCTAGCTGATTGCAAGTGATAGCAACATTATCTAAAAAAAGGAAATGCAGAAATATATTTCAAATGCAACAAAAGAAAAAATATCTGAGGGAAGCATGTGACCCTTATTACATTATTTACTTAAAGACTACCCCGAGGATGTTTTATAGACTAAGTTACAGATTGCATCTTTTGTTTACGTGGTTCCACAGCTTTTCTTTTTCACCTTTAATTTTTTCACTCTGGATCTTAACATTGAAGGCAACGTAGTGATTTTACTGGTAGGCTATGCTTACAACCACAAAACATTACTAATGATAGGATCCACCGTTCCCCAATGCTTATTCTATTATAAATTATTATTTGCCATCACCAACAAAATTCTAAACCACATAAGGGAACACCTAAATTACCAAGTTCATAAAAACAATCACAAAATATTTATAAAAGTAGTAGGAGATGAAAAGAAAACCTGTGGGTCTTTGACATCGTGATAAAAGGGAGACGCGGTGTGAAAGACACCTTCAGAGCCTTCAATAGCAGAGTCGAAGGAACCTTCTTGCAGTAAGTCTGCTTTGAAAAGCTGGAGCCTTTCCTTAGCCCCATCAAGTGAAGTTAAGTGGGCTGTTCTCTTTTGATCATCTATATGACAAATAAAGCTGAATTATTTAGCTCAAGCATTCACTTTAAAATCACCATCTAATTTACTAACTTAAGGGTTAATAAAAAAAAAATCATATATACTGCTAACACAGGACAATAACCACCCCAATTAGAAGCCAGTATCACGTTTTGCAAGTCATTAACACCAAGTCTTGCCAACAAAATTTCCACAATTTCAATAATCAAACTCATCAGCTTTCTATGACCCACTGTTTTTTTCCCAAAAATATATTAAGAAATTCACAATAGAAATAAAAAATGAACAAAAAATTAAAATATTACATAATATCATGGAACTGGAAATGCCCCAGGAACAGAAAAACTTTTTGGTATTATTCTACCTTATATCCACTATTTAATTCATTGTTATTAATTTACTTGAAAATCAAACTCATCAAATCTCAATTACCCATCAAAAGCTTCAATGAAAACATTTTCAATCAGAGAACACAATCTGAAATGGGTAAGCCGAAAACGGACAGAAGGACTCGAAAATGGCGAGAAATCAAAAGAATCATAATCATAGAGTGAGAGAAAGAGAACGCGATACTGACTTGGATCGCGAACAGAGGCTTTGACGGTGTAACCGCGTTGAAGGAGAAACTTGACGAGCCATGACGCTATGTAACCGGACGCTCCGGTTACGCACACCACCTTCCCTGCTCCAGTCACGCTGCTGCTCATCCTTTGCTCCTCCTCCTCCTCCTTCTCTCTCTGTTGTGTGTTTGATTTGGAGTGACTGGTTTTTATTGTAGTTTCAAAGTTGGGTTTGGCTTTGGGTAAAAGACCTTTTAAAGGGTTTTTTGTTCTTGTTTGGTAAAGACAACCACCACGGTAATGTGGTGGGAGAGATCTGACGGTTTCTTTCTTCGAATCCGAAGGCCACAAAACAGAGGAGAGGCGTGCTAACTTGAGACTGCAAAGCAGACGACAACTCAGTCGCCGCCTCAAAATAATGACATGTGGAAGACTAGTTTTCAACAAATTAGTCAAACCACCAAAATTAAGGCACCCCCAGGTTCTTATCAAGCAACAAAAATGTCCTCCGAATCTTGACTAAGACCGCAACGGCAAGAGACAAATATACAAGGAAAAAAAAATGTAGAGAAGAAAATTTCTCTCTTACCCCACTAAGAGTTAAAAGGGTTACGTCTGAGGTTATTAGCATGTGCTTGTATTGTATCTGTGAGGTTTAGAACTTCAGAAGACGTGGTGGCATCTTACTAATCTCTTGTCGTTTTTGAATGTCTTTAAGTTGACATCGTTTTCAGTTGTTGTCATTTTTTGATAATCATTTTCTTCTGCATATTTTTTTGAAGTTCTTGCAAAGGGCCTATTCACAAAAAGATTAATAAGTGCATTTAATCTGCATGATAACGATACTAAATAACATATACAGATACAGTAATTTAGCATTAAATTGCAATACTACGTTTTAGCATATCATCGTTTTAATGTAAATCATTATATTAATATCAAGCTCTGTTTATTTGTTTTTTTTTTTTTTTTTTTAACTTCAGACTTTCACGTAGTTGAACTAGTTTAAACTTTATCTGCGTGCTCGGTCATACTACATAACATTTTTCGCGTAAATTAATTCAAAGCGGAATTAGATGGTCGCTCTTTGAATTAAAGACAGTAGAGCTCCCTTAACCACACATCATGAACTGAAAAACATCGCAACAAGCTGAGAGACATCCGACTGATGTGCCCACAAAATAGCAATACAACCAATTTTATTATCGAATTATATATATTTTACGAGTACTACTACTACTAATGTGACTTTAGAAGTTGATAAACTTTTTTTCCTTCAAGCTCTCCACGGTTTCCTTGAGACTAATTTCTATTGGAATGTAGTCAATACCCAAGCTCTTCGCCTTTTCCATGGACACTTGAAAAGTTGGCGCGAAAGGCTTGTCGTCCGCACACCTGCCAAATCCATGAATCAACACTAAAAGAAAGGAGACGAAGAAAAGGAATTGTGGCAATTGTTCCATTGATTGGTGGAGTAAGGTGTAAATTTACTACTAGGCTATGCATGAAACCACTGCATAACACGCTTAATGTGAGAAGGTAACAACTTACTTCTCTGGAAGGCGTAAGGCAGGGTAGAGCTCGCGTAAGATTCTCACAACATCTGAGTAGTGGCAAACCCTCTCAACCAAACAGTACCTTCCGCTAGCTGAAGGCACCTCATATGCTCTAATATGTGCATTGGCTACATCCTTGACGTTAACCCATCCAAAACTAAAATTAGGAAACGTCTCTGCCCCTACATTAAACACAAGCAAACAAGCCAAGTCAAACAATCATATAACTTCATGGAACAAGAATGTATGTCACAACAGAAGCTCAGAAGTTCTTTGTCTACAACATCTCGTTAGGATCAATGCAACTGACTAAACAAGATAACGGGTTTCGCCATTTATCAAAGAAGAAGATGCATTAGTATAAATAAACATATGGATTGATAATGATGAGTTAACAATGAGCACCATTTATCAAGTCCAAAATTGCAGAAGCACTTGTGTTTAGTGTTGGCTGCAACAGAGGACCAATCACCATGGCCGGGTTGATTGTGACCATGTCGATACCCTTCTCTTTAACAAACTTCCAAGCAGCTTCTTCTGCTAAAGTCTTTGAAGCCGTGTACCATAACTAGAAGCAAAGCAAAGGAAAAAAAGCCACCAAAAACATGACCATTCATTGTACAATATATTGCTCACTGGTAACTGAATTCCACTTTGTTAGTAAAATAGTTGACCCCTCAATATAAGACAGATTAATAAGGGCAAACATGTTCATTCATTTAAGATTTTTGCCATGATTATTATGGCAAGTCCACTTGTCCCTCGCAGATTTAAGGTTGCCAAGAACACGAAGAACAATATTGGTCCCATACCTTCAATTCCTTATTAAAATCTGCATCTGAAAACCAGGTCTCGTCAACAATTACATCAGGAGTTCGGGGCTTTCTATTGTAAGCTACAGCAGCTATCGACGATGTCAAAACGACCCGTTTAACAGATGGGGACTTTGAACACGAGCTCAGAACATTAAGCGTTCCCTTTATTGCAGGATCAAGTAATTCTGCCTGAAAGGAGAAGAACAACTTAAGTTGCATGTGTAAAACAGGAAGGACAGTGAACTATATAAGGGACATAATTCTGTTTTTCCAGTATAGAATAGTTCTGTACAAATTTTGTGTATAACTGAAGACTATTAATGGTCTCTAAAACTTGATTCTAGCTAGTAACCTGACCCAACTATCAATCACTTCCTGTGTGCTCATCTTGACCCAATTCCCGTTTGGGAGCTGCGGTTCAAAGTGCAAATTATGCCATTCGAACCACTATTTCATCGGTGTTTTCTCTCACAAGCTATAATGTTTTTAGTTCAAACTCTCAGTTCTTACTCATTTATCAAACAACCTAAAATATTCCAAAGTGAAGGAAAGCAAAAATAGCTCATGAAAGCTAATTCAGCTTATTTTTATAATTATTTTGGTGGGTATTCGACACTGTCACCCCATGAACCTGTCGCATATATACAATTTGCTCCCTAAACTTTTAATTTTAGCAAGTTGCCTCCCCAAACTTACAAATTTGTAGCAAATCATCGTCATTGATAGCAATTTTAAGTTTTTTACTAAAATTTATATATGAATCTCCCATAAGTCGTTAATTAAGAGTACAAAAGGTTTTTTCAAATAAATATTAACCAAAATTTATATTCAAACCAAAATTAATTTAAAATTTTTTATTTTATTAACCACAATAAATTTGAGTCTAAATATATAAAAGTAACTGTTTATTTCAATGATCTATTATTATTCATGTGTAATTTACATGTCAATTTCGGTCGAAAAACGAAAATCGTTATCAATGGCACTATTACCCCTTGAACTTATCGCACATTAATAATTTTCCCCCTGAACTTTTAATTTTGGCCAGTTGCCTCCTATACTTACAAATCTGTAGCAAATTACCTCCTATTGATAGTGGTTTTAGTTTTTTAAACGAAATTGACAAGTAATTTGCATATAAATATTTGATTATTGATATAAATGGTCAATTTTATATATTTAGATCAAAATTTATAGTCATTAAGTTTTCATCAAAATAAAAAATTTTGACTTAACTTTTGTTTGAATATAAATTTTGGTTCACATTTATATGAAAAAACTCTTTTATATTCTTAGTTAACAACCCATTTGAAATTCACACATCAATTTTAGTCAAAAACTCAAATTTTTTATTAATGAAGTGATTTGCTATAAATTTGTAAATTCAAAAAACAACTTTCCCAAATTAAAATTTTAGAAAACAAATTGTAAACATACAACAAGTTTAGGGAGCATCCCCACCTACCCTTTCTATAAATAGCTCACACAATATAATATATTTTGTTACTTCAATGGTCACCAACCAAACAGATTACACCATTTCTTTTTTATTCTGTTACGTATTTGCCTGGTTTTTTTTATCAACAGAAACACTTCTTATCCCACATAAGGAAGCAATTAAAACAATCTAATATCATAAACAAAATGAAGTTGCAGGAGATGAACCTCTGGGTCCTTGGCATCATAAAAAAAGGGAGATGCAGTGTGAAAGACACCTTCACAGCCTTCAATAGCGGAGTCAAATGAACCTTCTTTCAGTAAGTCTGCTTTGAAAAGCTGGAGCCTTTCCTTGGCTCCATCAAGAGAAGTTAAGTGGGCTGTCTTTTTTGCATCACCTATGCAACAAATACCAATTGAAGTAATAAGCTCAAGTATTCATTTGAAAAATTCACCATCAAGCAGTAAACAAAAAGTTAATAAAGCTAAAAATGGTCTATACGGCTAATTTGTACAGGACAATATATTTATAATCACGCATTATGGGGTGAGACAAACATTGAATTTCCTACATATTTTTATCAATTTTATGTATAACATTAAAAGAAAAGAAAATTTTAAGTGAGACGACTGTCTACTCTTGACTATATGTAGCTCTGCCTTTACTACCGAGTATCAAATTCAAAGCATTAAGAAAAGGAGAGAGAAATAATACTGACATGGATCACGAACAGAGGCTTTGACAATGTAACCACGTTGGAGAAGAAACTTGACGAGCCATGACGCTATGTAACCGGAGGCTCCGGTTACACAGACGACCTTCCCTGATTCCGTCACGTTGCTGCTCATCCTCCTCCTTCTCTTTGCTCACTCTCTCTGCTCTTTGCTTCTTTCGACGTTTATCTGTTTTTAGACCCTCTTGATTAATTTTGCATTTTTCATGCTCTATCTTTTTGTCCTTGATGGTCAATACTTATCCTCTAATGGTGCGCCCACATGTCAGCGACATGGCTTTAATGCGTGAGATATTTTATCATTTCTCCCGTTAAGAAGGCCCACAAGTATGGATTATTGAACCTTAGATGGCGAAATGGCATCCTACTTTTGCCGCCAGACAGTTACAGCATCTTTATCTAGCTATTGGAAGAGAAAAAAATAATATATATATATATATATATATATTATTTTTATTTTATTTTATTTTATTTTATTATTTTTTTACCTTTCTTTAAGCCATAATAATAATAACAATAATAACAAACACTACTAAACAGCATGAAAAATATTGGTCTATAGTACCTTGTACTTTACAAGACATTAAAGCTTCACAATATTGAAAGTAGCACCAAATAAGAATTGAAACCAGCAAATTGGTTCACAAATCTCAACCATTGTTTTTTTAGGAATAGACATTGTGACTTTTCGTAAGGGTATTACTGTGACTCGCAAAATTATAAAAACTGCTTTTCCTTCAAGCTTTCCACGGTTTCCTTGAGGCTAACTTCTAATGGAGTGTATTCAATGCCCAAGCTCTTTGCCTTTTCCTTGGACACCTGATAGGTTGGCATAAAAGGTTTGTCATCTGCACATCTGCCAAATTCAGTTCGAAGTTGATAAAAATTCATGACCAGATATGATCGAATTCGAAACACATAAAAGGAAAAAGTAAATAAAGTTGACTCCTTGTCAATTGCATTCAAGAACTTGAAGGAAATAAGAACTTGCTTTTTTGGGAGTTGTAAAGCAGGGAAGAGCTCATGTAAGATTTTTATGATTTTTGAATAATGGGCAACTCTCTCAACCAAAATATGTCTTCCGCTTGCCGAAGGAATCTCATAAGCCCGAATATGCGCATCCGCAACATCTCTCACGTCCGCCCATCCGACGCTAAAATTAGGAAACGTTTGTCCTCCTGAATTATTAAACAAACAAGTGAAGAAACAATAGACGAATAACAAGAAAATTAGGAGCTATTTTGTCATTAACATTACAAGTTTCATCATTGATCAATATATTAAGTCCAGTTATGCTGAATATAGACCTGATTGTTAATAGAGAACATTGTAGAAACGAAACAGATCTTGTGATGCTTCAGTATCGGATTTGATTAGAATTAGTATAGATTTAGTGCCATTTACAAAGTTGAAGATTATGGCAGCACTTGTGTTTAGAGTTGGTTGTAACAAGGGACCAATCACCAATGCTGGGTTGATTGTCACCATGTCAATACCCTTCTCTTTTACAAACTTCCATGCAGCATCCTCGGCCAGAGTCTTAGAAAGCACGTACCATTGCTAGAAGTAAAGAGAGCAAAAGTAACAAAATTTTGACTCTCTTTCAAATAAAATGCAAATGAACTGTTGGAATGACTCTGAAGAAAGATATTATGCTCATACCTTTGTTTCCCTACAAACATTTGGATCCGAAAACCATGTCTCATCGACCACGACGTCAGGAGTTCGAGGCCTTCCATTAACCATAATGGCAGCTGTGGAGGATGTCAAAACCACGCGTCTAACAGACGGGCACTTTGCGCATGACTTAAGAACATTAAGTGTTCCCTTCAATGCAGGATCAAGTAACTCTGCCTAAGAAAAGGGTAACACCTCAAATAAACAGATACAAAACGGTACAGCATATTGAATATTTAACTTCCAAAATGTAAAATTTTATGTCTCTATTATTCAAAAAAAGAAGTACAAATTTAGAAAATACAGACATAAACAAAAAAAAATGGTATTTAACGATAAAGGGAAACACCTAGACATCATAATTTGGTAATTGGAAAGAAAAATTATGGTAATATTAAGAGATGAACCTCTGGATCCTTGACATCAAAATAAAGTGGGGAGGCTGTATGAAAAACGCCTTCACACCCATCAACAACAGAATCAAAAGAACCTTCTTCCATTAAGTTTGCTTTGAAAAGCTGGAGCCTTTCTTTAGCTCCATCAAGCGAGAGTAAGTGTTGCGTCTTTTTTGGATCGTCTGTAATAAAAAAAATTGCAATAATACGCCTAAAATTTGCTCAATTAAGTTACCGAATGCTGTCGTCATCTACGAAATAAAAGTTTGAGATAACTTAGAATCAGAAGCCAAATTTCAATATTATCACTTGTTTATCCTCTCTGTCCAATATCAATACAATTACTTAAAGCCTATCCCAAAAACTGATAATAATCATAATCCTGAGCCGTGAACTGAAAATGGGTAATCATAAAATCAACGAAAAAGGTACTAAGCTCGCAAGAAAGCAGGAGATAATAGGCCTAGAGAGAGAGGGACTGACTTGGGTCACGAACAGAGGCTTTAACAGTGTAACAGCGTTGCAGAAGAAACTTTACGAGCCAGGACGCTATGTAACCGGACGCTCCGGTTACGCACACCACTTTCCCCCTTTCCGTCTCTGTCTCTGTCTCCTAGCTCTTGCTCATCCTTCTTCTCTGCTCTTCTCTACGGTCTACTCTCTGTTTTTCTCTCTTTTTTTTTTTTTAGGTTCACTTTTTATCTCTGTTTTTCCACGTGGTTGTGTCACTTATGAGCGCCCGTCGTCTACTCTCCATCATGCGAATAGCTTTTGATAGCTTTATAAGGTAAAAACTACAGCCATAACTAACATGTTGGCTCTTTCTTTTTTGGAAATTAAAGTAACAAGCTATTTGGCAATTTCTTCTGTTCAAAAGGTGTTTTGGGGATTAGTTTAAGTTTAACAACTATAACACATAAAATCATTTACAAGTTAAATTAATAACTTGAACTATCTTTTTAAACACCTTATAAAAGAAAAAAAGTCATTTATATTTATTCTATCAACTTTACCAATAATCTCGTAAAAATCACATTCAATTATGGCGTTTAAAAAATTATAATTAAAGAGACACGCTTTTAAAAAAAATAACATAAGTTATAAGCTTACTCTAGCATTAAATTATAGCAAAATAAAAGAAGTTGTTAGTAGATATATATATATATGTGTATATATTCATGATAATAGTTTGAAGAGAAGTAACTATCACTCTCTTTAAGCGTAGTCAAAAGGGCTTTTCAGATGCAAACATGAATGTTTTTCAATTGTTAGGCCCTACTTTCCAATGAGGAGCATGTAATTCCAGTCCTACGGAACATAGATACGTAATGATCGAGTACAAAGACAGCCTCCTAACATTAGACTTTTTGGTCACAGATTCATCACGTTGGTCTACCATCATTAGATTCCTATCTATAGCGAAAACAAATAAGTGGTATCCCTTATTATTCTGCCCTTTGTCCCTTTTTTTAAGGATAGATCTATTTTTAGTAACTATTGAATTTTTAATTAAAGCTCAATTAATTAAAAATTACCAACACGTAAAAAAAGTAAAAGAACACAACACATTTTATCATGGTTCGGTTATAAAATCTATGTCTATGGGGCGACGCCCAGATATTGAATAATCTACTAAGAACACCTGTTTGCAACTGCTAATTGGACTTATTCAATATAAGACTCCACTAAGAAAACCTGTTTACACTTCTTATGGTCGCACCACTAGTTGCACCACTTGTCTTTAACTCTAAAAAACAATGTACCTTCTCTCAAAAATACTTGAATGAATGCTCACTGCCTTTATGCTTATTTGTCCTCTGAAAACTTTGTAGAAAAGACTCAGACCCTTCCTCCTTTTTTATAGATAGTGAAAAACTTATTCAAAATTCAAACCATCATAGAATCTGTTGTGACAGATTTAAACTTGAACTTCAAAACTGATACAATTTGGCTTTGGAACTCGTGATTTTTTTTCTTAATAAGATATTCTTCATTTAAAATCACTAAATCGCATCAAGGTCTTAGCTTTTATAAGCAAGAGATAAAATCCTTCTTTATCTCAAATTTTCAAATCTTTTTTGAACCAAACTTGCTCCACAAGTTATGATAGACTTAGAATTTGATTTGGAATTTGAAATATGCTCAGAAAGTCCTTTAAACACTTTGGCATTATCTATGCAAGCTTCTTGAGATAAAATCTTCACAACTTTAATTTTCTTCATGTGATAAGATCTTTAAGGCTTGGCTGTGATCTCATATTGACTTTATCTCCAAGATATTGATATCTTCTGCGTTATCACAACACATACTTATCTACATTCTTTCCTCTTTCTGTTTTTCAATTTACAAACCCAATATGCTAATACAAATTCAAACCCAACATTTTATATCAAGGTCTAGAGTTTAAATCCTACGATCCTAATTAAAAAATAAAATTGGAAGAGGATAAGAGACCAAGCGTGATACATCACAGCAAAATGGAACGCGTTGTTTGTAGTCAATGCGCAAGAAATTAATTAAGAACTCAATCTTTCCTTTTGCCGCAAGGCAAATTTTGGGCCATAAAATACTATTGTAAGCTAAATTTTAGCTAAGATTCTTTTCACTCTCCAACGAAAAAGAAAAAGAGATGGGCCATCAGGCATTTATTCTCATTCTTTGCCACACAAGATCTTCGATGACATACTCAAATATCCGAGTACACAAGAGAACGTACTTAGAACTAGAATATATGTGAACATATTCCAAATTTCTTTTCATCTCTGCAAACGACAAAAGGCTCACCGACGACAGCTAAGACTGGAATAAGAAAATCTAAAAAGAAAGGTTGAGAAGTCACAACTTGGTCATCAGAAGCAAAACAAAATTCATTTTTGACGTTCCATCCAAAAGAAAATTCGATCTAAACAAAGAAACCCACGAAAGTTTAACTTTTCTTCTATGTCGTCGGTGCCTTTATATGTGCTTTTACGTTAACGAGTTCTTTGCTATATTATTTTTATGTTGGAACTGCGTCAAGATTCTAGCTCCGAGTGCTTTTACTCTTTCTGTCGAGGGCATCGTCTTGTCGTTTTTTCAACGGAGTAAAATTCATTCCTTTTCCCAAAGCTAAAAATCCCACGCCAAGATTTCGTTTTGTAAACCAATATTATTTGCTCGCGCATACCACTAAAGAAAAAGGCATGAGTAGTGCACGTTGTTAAAAGGATGTTCAGCACATGTACCTCTAACTAATTTTTTAGTTAAAAATAATGTAAAGCACTCACATGTTATAATGTTTACTGTTCTTATCAATGGTTTCAATCACCATACTAAACACCTTATAAAGTACTCTAACGGTTAATATATATATGTAAGTACATTTTCAATACTTGACGACACAAATCTTACAAGAAGGGAAAAAAACATGTTTTTTTTTTCTTGTGGCGTGCCTATTGTTGTGGTCCTCAAATTGGAATGGAACGGACATGATCGCAACTCAAGAGGGAATCGAATGATCGTGAATTATAAGTACTACTACTTCAATAATATCTAAGGTTGAAATATGAAATATCAAATCTTGTTCCTTGTAAAAGAGGAAAATAATGATGAAGAAAACTCTAGGTCCTCTTTAGATTGTGGTCTTCAGAGAATGTAACTTGTTATGTGATGTGTGTTTTTCACGTGATACATGAGCTAGGAATGAAGTTAGTAATTAGTAATTAGTGCCCGTTATTATATTTTCTGTAATAAATTAACAACTTTAAGAAGGAAACGAAAAAAGTGCTGAGGAGACCAAATATTTTTCTTTTTTAATATTGTTTTATTAAATTTGACGCAACCTGAACCCAATAACATTTATGCATTTGGTTGAAAGATAGTGACCGCCATATGGATGGTAATAATTGTGAAATAACACGAAATTTTTTTCTGGTTGTTTATATTGCTTTTTTTTTTTTTTTTTTAAGAATTGGTTGTTTATATTTCACATTTGTAATAAAGTGTTTAAAAATTCGTGTCATTGTGGGGTCCCCTATGCTAAGCCGAGTTGCCTTCACAGACCAAAGAATGATAAGCTCAAATTCGAACCTCAAGAGCCAAAAGCATTTCATTAATGTCCACTTTATAAATCAATTGGACCCATAAAAGTTACAAGGACACAGCGACACACAGCTTCAAGAGACTGGTGGAGTTATGTCAGTGGGCAAGTGAGAAAGATAAATGGGGGACCAATGCTAAAAGTTTTATTAGATTTTATATTTAAATGAAATATTTCAAATATTATAAGATGGAGCAAAAAAATTTTAGAGGATGGAATTATAATTTTCATCAGTTTCATATATAAAAATTAGAAAAAAAAAAATTCAAGTGGAACTACCCCATATGCATATAGACCTTGATTAATGATTATCCACTTTAGTAAAAACATGTACAAACCCTTTTGACCTCTCTTTTTCTATTTTCGCCAGTAACGAGGCCATATTCTCTCTCATTTTGTTAAAGCGGCTTTCGACTCTCCTTGGTCCCTCATCCAAGAATAGGGTCATATTTGAAATAGACATATAAAATCATATGCGAAATAAATTACAAGAGTCACATCATAAATTGCCTTGATGTTTGGCCGTTCGTTATTATAACTAAGCTACGGTAGAATTCAAAAGTTTTCATAATATAAAACTATTACACTCTTGTAATATTTTTAACCAAAATTAGTTTTAACTACACTTTTTAAATGTCCTATAAAAAAAAAAGTTAATTTTACAATCAACCAAAAAGATAAATAAGATGTTTGACTGGGGTAGTCCTAACCATTAACTTAATTATAAACAATATAAAGCTTTCACATATTGTAGTAAAAAAAATTTATTATAATGTAAAGTTCTCACGGTTATAATAAAAATAATTCTAATCAACAGTTCTAATCATCATACCAAACACTCAAAAAATTAGACTTTTTGCACCAAGCATCAACCACCACATGGAATCAATTTAAAGCTTTTCACTTGCCATATATGGTGACATATTTACCACCCTATCTAGCCCTACATATATTCTGTATTCTTGCCACCCTTATATATATTTTCTCCCAAACTGAAATGTGATCTCAGTCACATATGCACATACACAAACAGTAGCTATACACTCAAGGACATATACATACTACATAAATATGCATATTACATGGTAGTCAATATATAGTGTGTGTGTATATATATACAGTTGAATTCTCATCTATTGATTTCACTTTTCTCATTTGGTGGTTTTCCATTGTACAACCCAAGCCTCTCTTTCCCCATTCTTCTGCCATCTTCCTCCTACTTTTTTGCCCTTGTCTCACTCCTCTCTCCCTCTCCCTCTCTCTCTCTCTCTCTCTAAAATAAAAGAAAACAAGCGTACCGTCCTAAAATATACCAAAAGCAAAAGAAAAAGTTCAGATCATCAAACAAAAACCTCTGAAAAATGGCTTCTTTATCTATCTCTCTCAACAAGAACCCTAATCATCCCGTCACTGGCCTCTTCCCAAGACAAAACAACCTTAGACTGATCACAACCAAAACCACTTCAAACAAACCCTTCTCACCAAAAAACAAAAATCATGAAAAAACCATGGTCATGGTCACGCGTTGTTCATCCTCGTCACTCTCAAGTACCAGTGGTAGTACAAGTAGTCACAACTACCTTAAATCCGACGCCGTTTTAAACCATGATCACTCTAACCACCACCACGTGGACGAAACCACGTTCCTCGTACACGACGAAGACGAGAGACAACTCAGCGAAATCTGGAGAGAAATCCAAGGGTCAAACGACTGGGAAGGACTGGTTGACCCGTTTAATTCCCACCTGAGGAGGGAAATAATCCGGTACGGCGAGTTCGCGCAGGCCTGCTACGACTCCTTTGACTTTGACCCTCACTCCAAGTACTGCGGCACCTGCAAGTACCAGGGGGCCCACTTCTTCGACAAGCTCGGCATGGCCGATCGCGGCTACAAGATCAGCCGCTATCTTTATGCCACGTCGAACATCAACCTCCCGAACTTCTTCCAGAAGTCCAAGATGAGCAGCGTCTGGAGCCAGCACGCCAACTGGATGGGATACGTCGCCGTTTCCACCGACGAGGACGAGATCCGACGGCTGGGACGCCGCGACATCGTCGTCGCCTGGCGTGGGACCGTCACGTATCTCGAGTGGATCTGTGATCTTAAGGACTTTCTTCGCTCCGCCGATTTCGGACCCGATCCGACCGTTAAAATCGAATCAGGATTCTACGATTTGTATACCAAGAAGGAGCGCGGTTGTAAGTACTGCTCGTTCTCGGCGCGTGAGCAAGTGTTGGCGGAGATCAAACGCCTTCTTGATTATTACGAGGGAGAGGAAATTAGCATCACGGTCACCGGTCACAGCCTCGGCTCCGCTTTGGCTATTCTGAGCGCGTACGACATGGCTGAGGTTGGACTAAACGTCGTCGCATCGGGTAAAAAGGTCCCTATCACTGTCCATTCCTTTGCCGGGCCACGTGTGGGAAATCTGAAGTTCAAGGAACGGTGTGATGAGCTGGGAGTAAAGGTGTTGAGAGTCGTTAACGTTCATGATGTTGTGCCAGCGGTGCCAGGAATAATAGCCAATGAGAAGCGACAGTTTCAGAAGTACATAGAAGAAAGGATTTCGTTTCCATGGAGTTACGCTCATGTGGGGGTTGAACTTGGGCTGGACCACAGCCACAGCCCATTTCTCAAGCCCAATAAGGACCCGGGGTGTGCGCATAATCTAGAACTTCACTTGCACTTGGTGGATGGTTATCATGGTAAGGGGAAAAGGTTCTGCCTTGTTACAAAGAGGGACATAGCGCTGGTGAACAAGAGTTGTGACTTGTTGAGGGGCGAGTATGGCGTCCCGGCCCATTGGCGGCAGGACGAGAACAAGGGAATGGTGAGGAATAGCGACGGGCGGTGGGTGCTGCCAGAGCGGCCGAGGCTCGAGGGCCACCCTCCCGACATGGCGGAGCACCTAGAGAAAGTGCTAATGCTCAAGGGTAGTAATGGTGACAATAATAGAGGTGTTAATGGGAGCAGTTCTCCACGGTTGGAAGCGGTTTAATTGTGATTTATGAGTTCGATGTGGGATACTAACAAACGAAAACTTTTTACTTTCTCTTTTTCTTTTTTTTTTTGAGAAAACGAGAGGTTGATTAGCTTGGCTTATGTAGTTGTGTTATGTTAATAAAATGCCCTATAGTCTTTTTTAATTAATGTGCCTAATTACATCATGTTGGTTTATCAAATATAATTAAGGATAAATTTTATTTTTCCTTTAATTTTTGTTAGTTTGTTACTCTGTCCCTCAAACTTTAAAAACTGACATATACGCCTCAAAACTTTAAAACATTTATAAAAGTGCCCTTTAAATTTTAAAATGTTATCAAAAATGTCTTTTTCATGACATTATTTTTATCCCTTGAATTTTTTTTATTGTTTACCAAAAGTCTTGAATTGTGAATTGAGTTAACAATTCTAACCCACTTTGTTGATGTTGTATTCTTTTTTGGAAAATTATGTTTTTTTTTTAATTTCTATGCTTATTAAACAAAAGAAAATAAATGAATTACAAGCAAAAAATTTAAAAAATATGCGAGCAAAATATATAGGCATATAATATAATATATATATTTTAAATATATGTATATATGCATGGGCATATATAAAATAGGAAAATTGCAATCAATACATCAAATTTTAAGACCTGTGAGAGTAAATAACACAGTTATGACGTAATTTAATAGGCTTATTTTTATAGATAAATTTATCACTTTGACTATTTTAACCCTTAACCAACAGGTTATTACCAAAAAAAAAAGCTGCTTCAAGTTCCTCTCTCCTCATCTCTTGCCGTCCAGCCCGATGCTATGCCTTTCCCATCTCTCTGTCTCCACCAAGATACTCTCTCTCTCTTCCTCTGTCGCTCAACTCACTCTCTCTAGCATCGTCGTTCTTGCCATGGTGCTCCTTCAACATAAACAAGAACAACAACAACGCGAGGAGGGGATCCGCTAGAAACAGTTGAAAATTACATGGAGTCTCGACCGTCGCCCGATCACTCCCTTCTCGCTTTTGCAATTTTCTACCCATCGAATCCTTGTGGTCGACTTTGAAGAGAGAAGGAGAGAGACAGGGAAAGAAGAGAAAAATAGGATGAAATCAACAACGCATGTTTTGGCAGCAGATTGTCAGAATGACGAGAGAGGGTGCAGGAGAGAGAAGGGGGAGAAAGAGGCATCAAATGTTTTGGTTCTAATTCAGGGATATTTTTGGAATGTTATTGTTTAATAAATACGATATGACACCTAATGGCCTATTTTCCAACATCTTCAAAACATAGGCCTATTAATTTTTACTGCTATGTTATTTTGGCCTATTTGCCTTATTGTTCTTATAAAAAGCTTTTGACAAAAAATGAGCATTAGACAATTAAAAAATACTACTATTTAGGTAAGAAATTTGAGCTTTAATTTGTGTAAAAAAGTATTGATTAAAAAAGAAAATTAAAAGAGTTTAGAAGAGTAAAAATTTTAATTTCAAATTTTATAAGAAAAGATGACGTAATTATTAAAATTTAAGAGTTAAAAATAAAACTTTATAGATGAAATGTTACAAAAAAGTTTTTTTTGTTAACATTTTAAAATTTAAGTAGTGTATATGTCAATTTTAAAATTTAACAGGTAATGTGGTAAATTGTTTAAAATTTAAAAGAAAAAATAGAATTTATCCTATGATTAACATGCCCTACACCCTTATTTTGCCACCCTTGTTCGTCAGTATACGCACGTGCATGCTTAATAAGTAGAGACATGTGTATGCGTACTTTGCTCTGATGTTTGCACCAACCACGCACAATAAACAAAAGAAATAAAAATAAAAAAAGAAGGAAAAAAAAACGAGACGTTATAAAGGGAGAGAAGTGACGTCAAAAATATATAATCAGCATGCCTTGCGTAGTACTTCTCAATCATGAAATGTGGGGACACCAAAAAATGGATCATCTATATTGCGTCAGCCGGATATTATTAGATCTTGTATGTCGTACGCCGTACACTACTGATCAGAGAAAGAAGACAACTTTATGATTCTTTTTTCATCCGGTTGGTTAAAACTCCCCGCTCTGCTTATAAAATTACCTTTGAGTCCTAAACTAAAAAATATATTATATATTAAATTAAAACTTATTATTTTATAAATAATAAAATTATAATATTATAAATTTAAATAAAATTGTTCGTAGGCATGCAAACTGTTATGTTTTGATCATTTGACTGGAATTTTGGTTCACTAGTCTGATTGGTTGTCGTTGTATGGTTGATTGGTGTCCGAAGTGTCTGTCGTTTTTCTTCTTGTTGTGGAACTGTCTAATTTTTTGGCTTGTAATACGTCTCAAAACGGTGTCTTTTATTATTGCGTCACGCACAAAATAGGGCAGCAAATGCTCTTATGTATGATAAAATCTCACCATTTTGAGAAAGGAAGCTTAGAAAATCCAATAGCAGCAAGGTTTAAGCTCCCTTCATGCCAAGTCACCAACTTGACTGTTGCGCCAACATGTTTGACTTATTGCATGTAGCAAGGACTCGACACGTGGATTTTTTGCAATTTGAATTAAAAAAAAACCTATAAGTGGGTGTCTGTAAAAAAATCATAATAATAATTTTGACAACGTGCATTGGTGAGAGTTTCTATTGAAAAAGTTCTTTATTTTTTAATTTTTACTTAGTAATGGATCAAAAAGTATATCCGATATCTCTTACTATTGCACTATGCATCATATGCCCTTATCCATTTTGCAAAATAGTGAAGAACGTATCATACACGTCGTTTGAATAATTCTGATTTCATTTTAATCATCGGTTAAAAACCGTACCTTTATTCAATGGGACAGTTAAATATTGCATTCTAGTTTCACTTTGCTACATAACTTTCTTTATTTGTATTTTTATTTTTTTGGACCAAAATCATTAATATTTTTATTAACCTACACTTATTTTTCCTCCATTACTCATAAGCATTCTAATTACACAAAAATACAACCATACACATGTATTCTTATTACATTGGACCTTTTTTTATGATTTTTTTAACGTGTTCTTCAACTTTTTACGGAAAGTTTTTTGAAGAACACAAGAGGTATTTAAGTATATGTAAGCACAACGAGGAAATGGAAGCAAATGATTTCTTTTCTAACTATAGGAAAAGGGTGCCTAAGTTGCACATATTCCAATGATACATCAGCATCATTGACTAAACCTTTTCAAAGTGTTTGTCTTGGTAAATGGTAGCTGGTAAACCCTTTTTACCGCACATTCTAATACGTGCCCACATGCCCTGGGCAATATGTACTGTGGAATAATTGAACTCCAATTTCTACGCATATATTTGCCACAAGATAAAGATCAAGACCCCACCATGAAATGAGTTTTGTGATAGTTTTGTCCACAAGTACTCAACTAACATAACCAAGAAAAGAGGCAATTTTTTTTTTACCTTAAAAGCGTTAAAGCAAAGAAAAGAATATCAACAAGGACCACTCTAACAACCACCCATATAAAAATAGTGGACCAATTAACTTAGGATGTGCTGTCCATGATAGTCATGTCAATTCACAACAAATAAATAGTTAAATAAATAAACGTGATTTGTTTTACGCAATAACCTGTATTCTGAATATTTGGTAACGTACCTCAAAGGTGAGACAAATACAGAGAAATGTGAGGATTTTTTTTAAATGGTTGTTTGGAGTTAATATCTGTTGTTTTATTTTTCTATCTTATTTAATTGTACTGTCAATTAAATTTTGACACTTAAGTGGATTGCTTAATTATTTTTAATATTTATGCCTTTTTTGTATGTTTAGATTGTTAAATTTAAATGATATGTTGAAATAAATAATGATGAGAAGACCAAAAAGACAAGAACATGGGACAATAGGTGTGGACTTGTTTGCTTGTAATGGATATTCACTTATTTTGATTCAACCCTTTCAGATTTAAAGAAATCAAAGTTAGAGTAGATACTAAATTCCTCAATCAGTCCATTCTCTCTTCCAACCTCTCCTAACAAATAAAAAGGTCTCAAAATTTTACTAGCTTTCCATATTTTCCTCTTACCAAACAACGCCTTGTAGTCTTTTTGGGATTTTTTTAACAGAAAAACATTCAACAAGGCTTGTCCATTAGCATCATTTTCATCTTATAATGTTACCAAAGTAATATACACTTCCTTATATATATATATATATATATATATATATATATGTCTAAAGTGTTATCAAAATGTGGAGTACACGTCATTTTTCAGCCAAGTGCGTATTGACACAAATGGGCTGATCAATGGCTAAGCAACTTGCCCATTAGCATCTAATATGCCAATAACACACCTGTCAACTCGTTAAGAGTTAAGTGCGGGGATTTAATTTTCTATTTTAAGTAGCTTGAGTACTCTAAAAAAACCAGCATAATTTGTTTCAAGCAAAAATGACCACTTAACCCCTTTCTTTAATTATGATAAAAAATAAGATAGAGCCTTATTGTCAATTGTTGGCAAAGAGGACTCCAACTAAAAATTCTATTCGCAATGCATGAAATATCAGAGCCGTTTGGTTGGAAGAATTACATAATTTGAACTTGAAATCTATCTTGAATCAATGTTTGTCAACCAAACACTCAAACTTATTTTAAATTATGATTTAACACTTTAAACTTAAAATTATCTCTAAATTTAAAATTATATTCCCTCTTATTTTTAAGATTTTGAAGCTATTTTTCATATTATTCCTTTTAAACTTCTTATTTTAAACATAAAAAGTTTAAATCATCATGTTTCAAACTCACAAAACATCAAAAGTTTAAATCATCATGTTTCAAACCTATAAAACAAACCAGCCCTAAGTAATGTTTAACGTGGTATTTTAGTTTTATTTTCATCGGATAAATATGCAAGTTCTCTCCACTTTCTCTCTCTTCGTAAATGGAAAGAGCAAATTCTTCTTTTTTTTGCGGACTTGCCAACTTATTTTTTTCCCCTAGTCAATGTCATTGCTACTTGTGTATCACAAGGTACACAAAAGGTTAAAGAAATAAAATATACTAAAAGAGAAACGGGGGTGCGCACCTTTGCGTCCAATGGGTGTTAGCGTTACACGTTTGTTATAAGAAAGTTAAGAATAATATTTTCTTCTTCCCAATTCCATATTGCCTGCATCTGAAAGTTTTTTCTTAATTATTTTAAATTATAAGCTTGCGTTTTCAAAAGAATTAATCGAACAAGGGATTTGTGTTTGACTGTCTCATGACAGATAATAGATTTTTTTATAAATTTTTTTTTACGTGAAAGTTTATATTTGGAGTTTTTGCTTGTGCTTTGAATTATTTATTTAATTGGTTGACTCCGTTTTCTTTCCGAAGGTTTATTTGGCTGCCTCTGTGAAAGCAAGGCCAAGAGCAAGTAATGCTTAAAGGTTCAAGTTTTTTTTTTAAATTATTATTAGTCATATTGAAGCCTAGGTTCAATATTAAATGCTGCACAATTTTTTCTATTTTTATATTAAGCAGCACATACTAATACTTTACGTCCCTCTCTCCGTTTCCTCACCAAAAACCAATTTCCAAGTTGATAACAATCCCACTTCGATCGTAATTACTTCAAGAGTAAATTATGTATAAATGTTTAAATATTATGGCAATGTCACGCCCCGGAGTACGGAAAGTGACGTTGTAGATTAATTAAGTTAATTAAACAGAGATTTAGTTAAAAATGAGTTTTAGGATTAAATTTATAAATAAAAATGTGATAATTTTAAAAACGTTTATTTGAAGCGAGCAGTAATAATATTCAAACAAATAAAATAAATAGAATAAAACAAGCGATAAGGAGATGATAAAATAATAAAATAGAAGGTGAGGTGAGAATGGGTCCCACTGGCCCACATCTTGTGCACACACATAATACTGACAATATTAAATTACAACCACAGTCCAGAATAAAAGAGAAAGATAAGAATTATACATGCCTTGAATTATTTGTTCTACAACCTATCCAAATCTTTTACTGGTCGCAAGTTCGATCAACGGACTCTTCTCC
Organism: Artocarpus hirsutus; assembly: GCA_946598075.1. Lineage (NCBI taxonomy): Eukaryota > Viridiplantae > Streptophyta > Magnoliopsida > Rosales > Moraceae > Artocarpus > Artocarpus hirsutus. The sequence goes on from CAMOHE010048016.1 coordinate 38,497, forward strand.
GATCCTAAGCTGATATCCACCTAAGGGGTAAGATTTTAAAACAAATAAAAAGTGAGCGAAAGGCTCAGTAGGACTATAATTTGAAAACATTTAATTTTAAAAGAAATTTCATTAATCAAATAAATACGTAGAAAAAGAACTAAAACAAATAAATAAATAGATAGAAAATCAATGAAAGCTTTCCTTACCAAAGCAGTTTAAATAGGCCGACCGGAAAGTATAACATTTTTTTTTCTTAGACAAACCATATGTAAATCACCACCGCTGTGGCCCAGCTGAGTTTCGAGACCTGCCCCCAAGGTTGCGCACTACACGACCCGATCTCTGATATGGCATCATGCCCTTAAACATAATTATATATATCTTCTATGATTATTAATTTCTCTTTTTACCAACTATAATCATTTACATTCATTATGAGGTTTATTATGAAATCCACCTCAATCTACTGTTTGTGGAAACATTCAATAAAATCCTTTTTCAATCAGTTATTTAAAATATTTGATAAAAATCCATTTTAGGCCAAAATCATTTTAAAATCAGGTTACCAAAGAAAAAGGATAGAAGTCCTACCTCGATACTTGTGTCAGTGTCCCACACCGTAATTTCGGTCCGCTATATGTTAGCTCCCTGGATCTGCGTACAACCTTAAATGTATAATAACTTAGCTTATCAGTATCTAACTTGAGATGTCCTATGTTACTAAAATATCTCATGGTGTCCTAGTGTGCCATTTAAGTTTATAAAATCATTTTACAAAGTTAAAATTTCAATCGGGGTTCAAAACGATGAAAACATGTGAAAAATCACAAAATTTCACCATGCCCGGTCGGCTTGCCGGTCGCCCTGGTTCGGCCTGCCGAAAAGCCAAGTCCGGTCGGCCAAACTTTTCCAGGTTCGGCCTACCAGTCGGTTGAATCCTGCCTACCGAACACAAAATTTGGCCTGCCGATCTGGAAAAATTTTAAAATTTTTCAGGCACGGGTCTCGGCCTCCCCGAGCCTAAATCTTCAATTTCAACCTGTTTTCTCAATTCTCAGGCATGGGTAATGATCATAATTAAAAGAAAAACATAGTAGATTACTTTTTAATGCTTTGAAACAAGTTTTAAACAAAATTTTTGAATTAACCAGAAAATAGAGAAAAATAAAGAAAAATAAAAAATCTTGATTTAAATCCGTTTTTGGTGAAACAAAGTTTATATTCTAGTTAATCTAAGTTCATCTAACTCAGATTGAATGTTTTCTAAGCTTAGATTTTGAAATGCAAGAAAATTGAAAAATTTTAAAAAGTTTTGAAAATTTTAAAACTAACCTTGGATTAAGCATTAAATCGAGTTTGTGCTTACTCAATCGTGTTTATGAGCCTTCAATCCACTAACCCAAAGCTTGAAATTGAATTTTGTTTCAAAATTTTTTTGAGAGAATTTGAGAGAGAATGAGAGAAACCATGAAAGAGAGAAAGAGAGAGAGAGAGTGCATGGGAGAGAGAGGAGAGAGAGAGGCGAGTGATAATGAGAGAAAGAGAGAGTGAGAGATTTATAAAGAAAATGAAAGGTTGTTTTCAAAAATACCACGTCCCACACGTGGTTTTCCAAAGTGGGACATGCTGGTCATTTGACAAATTGTTTTGTTTTTAGTATTTAAAATAACAATTAAAAATAATTAAGAGTAACTAAAAATCATTAAAATTATCGAAAACAACTTAAATCTGAAAACTTCACAAAATAACTGGATTAAGTTTAAAATATTCATTATGGCACGTTAATCCACCATTTTACACATTAATAATATTTAATTAATTTCGGGGTGTTACAGACAACGTAAAAATAAAACTGTTTATAGTTTTTTTCTTATCAAACTGTTTAAAATCAGGTGAATAAGAGGATCTTTTGTGAAAATTTTAAGTACAAGTTACACATAAAAATGGTTTAAATAAATGAAATAAACTTTGAAAGCAGTACCCAAATAATTAATTAAATTCTAAAAAATCACATGTATAGAAATACTACTACTCCTAACAACAGGAGTAACGATTCAAAACTCATTAAATTTATGCAAAATACTTTTGTATTTCTAGAACATCCAATATTTTATGTTTTACATAATTTTCCGAAAATCTTAAATTTTCATAAGTTCTTTTGGACTGTTATTCAAAAGGCTTAAAAATGTATGATATTAAAACTTTGGAGGCAATTCTGATTGGTCAATATAAATATATTTCAATGCTATTTCTTTTTTTAGTTTTTATTGGTTTAGCTAATCTACCATAAAAATTTTTAAAAAAGGATAAAGTACCTTTGTATTGATTGTTTTTGAGTAATTTGTAAAAAGTTGGCAATACCTCTCTATACCTTAGGCGGTTGGTGTAGTCTCATTTTTCTACCAGGTTGGAGGTTCAAGGGCTATAGATGGAAAGAAAAAAAAAGATTATAACTCTATAATAGTTTATGATCATTGTCATTAACACATGAAAGAGGTTTAAATGAATAAACCAAACTTCAAAAGTGGTACCCAAATAATTTATACTCCAAAATCAGATGTATAATGATACTCCTCCTCCTCATACTGGGATTATAAAGCTTGCAAGCTTATGGTCATAAAATAAAATTATAATTTTGAGAAAATGGACAATAATTATGTACAAGATACGCATGGATGTTCATTACCATATAAATTATCACTTTATATTAATGTTTAATATCGTGATTAAGTAAATCGAATAACAAAAACTCTACCATTAGCAACAAACAAGAGAGCAAAGATTACCGCTCTATAATAGTAAATTAAAATTAGATTAGAAATTGAAAAGGGTTGACGAATGTTTGTGTACACAATATGCAAATTAAATGGGGTTTATTGTTTGTAATCACTTCAGGGTTTCGAGCTTTTTTTTCTAAAAATCTTAGGAACAATACATAACTAAATTATTATTATAAAATTAAAATTAAATATAATACTCAATATATTTTAAACATGTTTTTATTTTTATAGTGATTATTTTGATGATATTATTTTCGGATATATTTAAAATTTTTACAAAATGAAGCCATATTATAATCCAATAATCATAATTGGGTCATGTTAACCCAAATGTTAGAAGCAGACCTTTTTGGGTCAGCCTCTAAAGCCCGCTTCATGTATTTTCTTCAGGCCCAAGTCTGGCTTTTTCCAAAACGGTGGTCTCAAAGCCATTTCAGCATAATGGACGAAACCATATGGAGAAAAGGGGTATTGCTGAGACTGTGTAATAGGCAATGCTGTTTTCTTTCTTCAGAGCAAAAAAAATAAAAAAATTCTGTCTGTATGTCGTTGCTCTAACCTACAAGAATAAACCCTAGTTCATGACAATTGATTTTTACACACTGCTTGGATTTGTCAATATCATGTGTTTGCTTGCGATGAAAAACTGTTAACTGATTACGGTTAATGAGCTTTTTGTCCCCACTAAAAAAACCTAGTACTTTAAATCTGGCAAAAATAAGTCAGGTACATGTGTTCCAAATATTAAAGCAATTAAAAAAATAGGAGACCAGGCATAATCAATAGATAAATTGAAGAAGACTAGTGACGATACAAACACAAAGCAAACAACAATGTGCTTGTCAATTTTTTCATTGTGACTAGAGTTGTTGAAAATTGTGCAAAGCCATTAGCACGAGCATGATATGACACGAGATATGTATTCGACAAAACATGACATGTTAATTTACAGGCTATACTGAGTACGGTCCAATTTTATTAGTCGTACCAGACTTGAGCATTAAGTACTTTGGACAAAACACTACTCAATTGAGAAGTGGCATGATACAACACAACATGTTGGCACACTAGGCACAACATATTTGTCACATAGATTAAAAAAAAAAATCTCAATTGCATGTTTTAGATTTACTTATGAACTAAATACTTTATTGATGTTAAATTTGGGTAACTAAACATGTAGGCTGGTATGACATTACGCGAAAAAATATGAGCCAATAGATAACGTGGAACCATTAAATGAGAAGTTGTGAGCTAACGCAATACGACACAACATAACACAAATCAATAATAAAATGTATCAGACATGACATGAAACGACGCTCGTGTCCAACGAAATAGAATGTCGTTGTCCAATGATTAATTTGACAAGTTCAATTTGATAAGGTCCTTTGGACAGCTATAGTAGTGACAGCGTGAGACAGGTACAACAAGACAAAACCGACACCAAGCACAGGCATCAGACGTAGTTTACTATTTGAGCAAGATTAGTTAGAGGAAGATCCGTAATTGTGTTTCGTTGAATTTGCAGAGGGTTGGGACCTTTGTCGGCAAGTTATGGCGGCAAGTGCAAGTATCGTTTGTCCAAAGCCTTGAAAGTCCCGCTCAAAATTTATGAAAAATTTGGCCAAACTTTTTTTGGTTGGTTTGACTACGACTTCCTAGGTTTGTGGACGTCGTGTCAAGTTTTTGGCCCTTTTGGTGATCGTCGCCATTAAACTCTTGTCTTGGGATTCATGTCCTTCTATTTTCCGTTATTTTCGTTTGCCACCAGAAAGTCTTGTAAATTGTATTTGTTACCATGTTTCATTTATTTCTTTTGGTTTATGACCCTTAACACTCTTCTTTTTCGTAGAAGATCCATGATGGGATTTTATCTGATTCGAAATTTTAATTTTGGGAAACAGAAGAAAGGAAAAGAGAAAAAAAGGTGAATGGAAGGATTCTCTAATAGGAAACCGTTTTTTAAAAGTAACAGCATATGTTAAAAACATGTAGGCTCGTTTGGTATTGTTTTAAAAATTTTTAGAAATATTTTTGCATGAGGTAATAATTTCAAAAATACACTCAACGTAATTCTAAAAAAATTCTTATTTTTCAAAACAAAACAATTTTCACCTATTTTAAAAAATCACCAAATAAACCTGTAAGTTGTCAACCTTAAAGGGAAAAAAGAGAATATTTTTGGAGATTGGAAGGATTCTCTAATAAGAAAACCTCTGTCAAAATATAATAACATATGTTGAAGAAATCTAATTTCTTACTCTTTGGGAAAAAAAATGAGAAATCTCTCCTTTATTTTTTGATGTAAAAAGAAAAATTTGTTATAAAAAAAACTTTTTTATTTTAAGACTAAGGGAATGCGAAATGACATTTAGACCCAAATGGTGTCTCCTCCGACCGTGTGACATGGGTTTAGCTTCAACTAATATGTTAGTTGTTGAGGATTCCATTTCTCACCAACTCGTCTGAATCTTTTTCACGCAGTTTCATGACCGTGTTCTACACGCTGCAGTCAAAAGTAATTTTTGGTTTTGAAGAAATTTCTTTTTTTAGGTAAAATGTAATGTAGGATTCGAAGATAGAAAAACAGATTAAATAAAAAGACAAAAACAGATTTACTTCTTCTGGGGGCATGTGCCATTAACTAAGTATTAATTTGCATTTTGACATATAATTTTTCGTTGTAAATTTTAATTGTATTCTTGTTTAATAATAAAAAACTTACAACTGCACCGGATTAGTAATTAAAACTTACTACTATTTCCCCTAAAAAATATATATATTTTCTAGATGTTGAGTTCTCATTACAAAAATTTTTGGATTCCCGACTACTAAAAGCCATAAAAGTATTTAAAAAGAAAAAAAAAAAAAGAAATGCTAAGACGACTCCTTTAAAATCTGTCATTCTTTTTAAAATGCTATTTATTTTTTCTTTTGTTAGAATGCATCCTCTTCTTTGTTTTTTTAGTAGTTATAAAGAAAAAAAAAATGGATGTTTTTCCTTTGAAATAAAAAGATACATGTCCTTTGAATAAAATGACTAAGTTATGGCAAAGAATATGATCCTTCAAATTAGTTAATGTTATTAGGTTCATAAAGTGCTAATCTTCCTTTTTTTCTTGTTGTTATTCTGTAGACACATTTTAGTTTATTTTATTCTTTTGCTGGAGGACTTAAACACCTTTGGACACATTCTCTGATCCATTTACCTTATAATAGTCAATGCCTATGCTTTCTAGGAAATAAAGTGAGAGATTTTAATTTGTTAATAGATATTAATCGATCTCAGTTTAATATCGAACCATGAAAAATTGGGTTTTGCTGCCTATAAACCTATAACTTACTCCTTTATAAAAACTTACGAAAATAGAGTTGTGTAGTACGTGATATTTCACCTTCTCTGCTCTCTTTTTTTTTTTTGTTTTACTATTGATATTTTAATTTCGCAAATTTTTTTAGACATCTAGAAGTTTATTAGATTTTTTAAGAATTAAAGTTTATTTTGAGTGCAAACTATTTTGTTTTGTTAGATTTAAGGTGGGTGGATTTAAATTTAATCTCAATATATTAGTTATAGGTGTAAATTACGACTATTCAAACGCATATTTTTTTAGAATACATAATTTAACTATTACTCTAAAACAAATATTTTTGAAGGTTCTAAAAAATTATTTATAAGTTTTTCTTTTTTGACAATGTAATTTTCCTAGTGCGAAGGAAAAAACAATTTTTAACATCCATTTCAAAAAAAAGTACAATTTTAAACATAGTACTTACAAATACAACATCAATTTTTTGCCGGTCAATTTTATACATCGCAATGTCACCCAAATTGTTTTTTTTTAATCCAAAAGGGCAAAAGAAACTAATTTGTACTATTGTGTAAGGAATCATTTCCAACGCGCCACCAAGCTCGACTCGGAAAGACCAAAGCAAAAATAAACAATAATAAATAAATAATATTATTTTTTTTCCTTTATTTTTGTCCCCAAATCAAAAAACCCCCGGTTAAGTTTGAGCGCTCTTTCCCTCTCTTTTCGCGCAACAATCTCTGCTCTCTCCAAGAAACAACGCCTCCATAACCAGAGGAGAGAGAGAGAGAGCTAGAGAGAGAAAGCGCAGAGACGCACCTCCGAAGCTCACAACAATGGCGATCGCCATCTGCTTATCTTCCTCTGCCTCTTGTTCTCCTTCTTCTTCCATATCACTTTCCAATCTCAACCTCCGCCGCTCGTTCCTCTCTTCCTCATCTCTCCTCCGCCTCGCCGTTAATACTCCCACCGCTGTCTCCTCCTTCTCCTCCTCCCTCACCTTCCAACACCGCCACCGTTTGAATCATTTAATAGCCGCTTCCACCGCCGGCGGCGGCGGTGGAGGAGGAGATGATGGACACGGATCTTCCGGAGGCGGCGGCGGAGGAGGAGGAGACGATCATCGCGGCGAGGGCGGCGGATCGGACAATGCGGGAGGGAAGAACAGAGCGGAGGCGCTGTTGGTTCTGAAGGAGGTGGGGCGGTCTCTGGAGAGCTTGCCTAAGGACTTGGCGGCGGCGATTGAGGCTGGGCGGATCCCCGGATTGGTGGTCACCAGGTACTTCGAGCTCGAGCAGTCGGCGCTGTTCCGATGGCTGATGCAGTTCGGCGGATTCAAGGAGAGGCTCTTGGCAGACGATTTGTTCTTGGGCAAGGTCGCCATAGAGTGCGGCGTCGGAGTCTTCACCAAGGTCCTTCCTTTTTTTTTTCCTTATTTAGCGTTTCACGTTTATTGTTCTTAAATAATTTGTCATTGAATTGAGTTGATTCTCGTCTTTTTGGATAATTTATTTGTCCAATTGATTTGACTTCTCCGTGAATGTCGAAAAAATTAATGACTTTGCTTACGGAATTAAGTGAAGATTCTCTTCAGCAAATAAATGAATAAATAGTAAAGATTCCATTGTTCAATTAATGACAATTTTTTTCTTTTTATCATATTTTGTATTCTGCGAGAAACCCGGTTTTAGTTCGATGGTATAAGAAAATAATTAATTAAACAAGTTTTTTCAATTTATGAGGTTTTCTTGTTGTGAATGTCTAAAAACAATGTATTTAAACAGGCGATGGGATCAATATTACATTTTGGAGTTTTAAAGAAAATTCGAGAATCTGACCCTTTTAGTTTTGCGCTGTCCTCTTAAGAGATGTTATAGCCTTTAAGAAAAGACATGAATCAGTTATGAAGGGGGCATTTCTCTAGATTCATTCTAATTTGCAGAGCCGGAGACTTGTGTGGTGAAGCTTTTGGGAATGGGATGTAATTGCCATCAGAAGGAGAGAAACATAAATTTTACTAATATTTGAAATCGTGTAAAATGTATACTGGATTAGTCTGACGAAAACTGTTCTTATTCTTTTTGTACTTTTTTTATTCATGTTATAGACTGCTGCTGAGTACGAGCGCCGCAGGGAAAACTTCTTCAATGAGCTTGAAGTTGTTTTTGCAGATGTGGTATGTATCTTTTATCTCATCAACTGTCATATCTTTCTTTTCATACTGGCATCTTTTACAAAGCTGTTGTTTTGAAAGTGTTCTATGAATTGTAAACCTTCATGACCGAATATTTAGTTGTACTTTGTAAATCAAACATTTTGATGTTTATAAAAGGTGTGTCTCTAATTTGTTTTTCTTAGGTAATGGCCATAGTTGCCGATTTCATGCTTGTTTACCTTCCCGCTCCCACTGTTTCTCTCCGACCACCACTTGCAGCTAGTGCTGGACACATTGCCAAGTTTTTCCACAACTGCCCTGATAATGCCTTCCAGGTTAACATCTTGGCATTTTGCCTATCTTGCTGTGAGAAATGGTATATAGTTACTAATATGGTCCCAAATATGTGTCCACAGGTTGCTCTTGCTGGAACATCATACACTTTGTTACAGAGGCTCGGTGCCATAGTGGTAGGGAGATTTCTGGTTATCTGCTTAGCTTTTATCTGAAGTAAAGTTAGGTGAACTAACATATCTGTATTGTTTCTGCAGCGCAATGGGACAAAGCTTTTTGCAGTTGGGACCGTTTCATCACTGGTTAGTTTTCATAAACTCTTCCATGTCACTTATGTCTCTGTCTTCCTTATTCTTTATTAATTATATTGCAATAAAGATTCTGTGGCCTTATCACTAAACCAAAAGAATGTGGTCCATAATGTATTTCATTTCTATGTAGGTTGGCACGGCTGTGACAAATGCCTTGATAAATGCAAAGAAGGCAGTTAATAAGTCTGCAGCAGAGGAAATTGAGAATGTGCCTGTACTATCTACCAGCGTTGCCTATGGTGTCTACATGGCACTTTCTAGTAACCTCAGGTATGTAGCTTCTTTCATTTAGCATCATCAGGTACTTATTTTCTGCTTTACAAATTCAACTCCCTTCTGCTAAGGTGATTGCTCTTGCTCGTATTACCCTCGAGACCTGTGTTATAATATGGTTACCAGCTTGTTGCATTAACTCATAGCAGATTTATAGGATAAATATTTGGTTTGTACGAACTGCAATTAATTACTGAAACATAATTACGATTGACAGGTACCAAGTACTGGCCGGCGTTATTGAACAGCGTATATTGGAGCCCTTGCTACACGAGCAGAAGCTTATACTGAGTGCACTGTGCTTTGCTGTTAGGACGGGCAACACATTCTTGGGTTCATTATTGTAAGGATTTTTGTCTTTCTGGACTTTGACTCCTGAGAATTCTCTTCCCCTTAGTGATTCACTCCTTGTAACTTTGCTAATTGCAGGTGGGTGGACTATGCTCGTTGGATAGGAATTCAGAAGTCCCATTAGTAACTTAAGGGGTGCATCTTCTCCTTTCTTATGATTTTTTTTCCCTTTTTTTGGAGTATTTATAAGGAAAGTTGGTCTGGCCCACTGCAAGATGTTGTAAAAGGTTGGCAACCTGTAGGAATAGATTTGTGGGAGTTTTGGGTGCTAGGGTGCTAAGGATATTCTTTGTCCTGGTACAATTAACCGCTCATCACCGAGTAAACACGATTTCTGTTTCTACTCCATTACGATTTCGACGCCATTTTTCCTCTTCATGTCTTAAGGAACTGAGTATTGTGTCACGGAAACTTGCAATGGTTGTGTTTTTCTTTATGTTGGAATAAAGATTTTGTAATAAGCTTTGTGTAGGCCATCCTTCCACCAAAGACAATATCCCGTCACCTTTTTTTTTTTTTTAATAGTAAAGTTATGATCATGTCGCTTTGATTTCTTGGATTCCAATACAAGTAATTTTTTTTTAACTTGGGGTTGAGGAGATTTAAACTACTCACATTTTTGTGGAATCGGGTGTAGGCAACCACCGCAACCACCGCAACCAAATACAAGTTGAAGAACATATTTTTATAATAACATCTCAATCTGCTGTTCCCTTGAGGAATTTCACTTTTAATTCCAATTTTAGGATGAAGGTGACTGCATTGATTAAGTATTAAAATCAATATATATATAAGCAATGGTGAAAGAAAATGCGAATGCATCAGCCATGAGTTTCGTGTATTCATGGGCATTTGAATTGTCAGCCCAAAATGCTTCTGTTTTGAGGCCTCAATGAAAAGTTGGCCACAGAATCCGGGGGTGTCTAAACTGGTACCATGTCAAAGACAAGGCCGACCCATTTATGTGAAGGAAAAACGACACGACCTCCAATTGAGAAACCAAAACCCACTCGTCTTTTTGCTCAAGTTTTGGGAAGGGGACAATCTTTCCTTGAAGTCATGCTCATGATCTTCAATCTTGATCCCAGATTGGAGAAAAAATAATAATCATCAAATGTTCTCACTTTTTTTTAATAACTTAGCTCTTTAATAATTTTCTATCCGTTGTTCCTTTTTCTCTACTTTCCAAATTTCGATTATTAACATTGAGATGTTTTTTTTTAAATTACATTTTCATCTGTTCTTCCCTTCCTGTACCTGTATGGAAAGAGTCATAATTTAGGCAGTGACTTCATCCTTTATGCATGGCCTGTATCTCACGTCCGTGACGTTACTTCCAATTGCATACACAATGTCACAACAATCTCTTCCTCCAGCCTATATATATACACACAAGAAAAAAAAAAAAAAAAAAGAGGAGAATATTAATAATCAGAATTAAAACAAGCTCGCTTCTGAAATATAATTGCTTAACAACATTATTTTGCTGAAAAAAAAAAAGCATAAGAAAAAACTTACCTCTAATGGTAGTTTAGCCGGTGAGAAGACGCGGATCTTGGCCATATGATCCGCAGAATGGTTGCCACTTGAAGAACATGCAGGCAAACTACGAGGAAACGCTCTAACGTAAGTCATTGCGATTCGATCTGTTTGAGTAGAATTCTCCACAGAATCGAAGTAGAACACGTGAGGGGCTTCACAGGGATTATTGGTAGGCAAGCGGGTGTTGAACATGTAGAGAGGTGGCCTCATGTTTCTCCAAGGCCTAAACGTTTCAAGGGGTTTTCGGAGAAAACTGCGAGGCAATATGTCTTCATAGATATGCGCCGAGTAGCCCCATGAGACGGAGAATGTCCAGTTGGTTGGCCTGTGGTGACATATTGTCTGTTGGAGAAGACGTGAATGGTCTGATTTTGCTGCCTTCATGAGGTGGTTAATGGAGTCGGGACGGTTCTTCCCGGGGAAGATTGGGTCTATGGTGTCTATGTGGTGAAGGGAGAGGAAAGGTGTTTGTGGGTGAGATGATAATAGGCCTGATGCGTCTCTAAGTAGATCAATCTGAAATACACAACAATAATATAATGATGATGATGATGATGATATCCCAGCTTCTATGTTCTTTTATCTTCAAAATTTTATTAGGAGAGGACATATTGTTAATTAAAGGGCAAAAATAATAGAAGAACACATATCTAGGCTTCGATAGCACTGGCTAATCCAAAAAATTTTGGGCATTCGGTTCTGTTTTCAGTTTCTTGAAATTTTGTTACTTTAATATGTAATTAATAAAAGACTTATTAAGTGTGAAATCATATATACAGAGAGAGATTAATGTTTTAATTTTATTTTAGATGTCACCAATCAAAAATTTGGGACAATAAGACAATTTCAAGATGACGAAGCGAATATGTGTAGTATGTTTATATACTTAAGTATACATACATCTACATATATAAATATATCAGTATGTAGGAACAGGAAACTAGAAGCTCTTATTATTATTATTTTTTTGGTGATCAAGGTAAATTAGATTGTTATTTCTAGTATTAGAGCACATAAGCTTAGATTAGAGACACACAGAAATTAATTACCTGATGAAATCCTTTGTTTTGAATTAGCGAAATTCCTAGATCAGATAGACATGTGAACAACATGAAATCACTGACCCACAATCTCGGATACCTCTCAAGACAAGCGTCCAACTTCCCCGCCAAGGTAGCCACTAGAGGGTAACTCAAAGCATAACCTGCTCCCCCAAACGCCATTTCAAACGAGAAATCGAAGTTGGACTTGACACACTCGGAATTCGATCCAATGTAATACTTCTTAGTATGGTCGTACTTGGCTAGAACTTCTACCAAGTTATCGACCGCCAAAACGGTGTCGTCATCCGCCATGACATACCATCTCACGTCTTGATCACCTTGTCTGAATGTCTCCAAAATGGTACGTACAATTCTCACCGGAGATGGCTTTAAGAATTCGGCGTATACTTTCAGTTTAGTGGGGTCCTCGTTGACCCGAAAAGGAGGCGAAGAAGAAGACCAAGGTAAGAACTCGTTGGTGGGAGGTCTGTCTAGGAAGAGATAACCCCTTGTAACGTTCGGTCGCCACCAAGCTTGGGAGTAGTATCTTCTGTTCTTCCATGTATTCATTGATCCAACAATTCCAAACACAATGTGACTAAGATTGGTAGGTGTACTAGAAGGGGTATTAGTGATATTCAAGGTATCAGTAGTAGGACTTGAAGATGGCCATTTTTGTTTAAAGGTTGCGAAGACATCGGAAGGTTGGTAATGGTTAGTGTCAAACAAAACCATGTTAAAGAAGAAGAGGAATAGGCCTGCAATGGCCAGAGATTTGCACAAAGCTGCAAAAGGCAAAGTGTCCACTTTTTGTTGTGAAGGGGAGCAGTTGATTTGCAAGGGAGAAGACATTTTGGAGAGTTATAAGAATGACATTATTGAATTGGAAATGTCAGAAAAGAAACTGAAGAAATCAGTTTACAAAAGAAGGCATCCTCGTATATAGAGGGGAAAATAGAGTTATTAACGTTAATGACCCCGAACTTTGGGGTTTTTTTTGTTTTGTTCATTGAACTTTAAAAATATATCACTTTATTACCTTAAACTTTAAAATCTTCTCACTTGTTCCCTTTTGTCCAATTTCCCATGAAAAGTTACTGAATAAGCCCACGTTAGGCATACATGCGATTGTTCAAATTATTTAAGCTTTGATAATGCCTATCTTGCCCCTAACATAACAAAACAATAATTTGAACATCACCAAATTATTTTTTTTTCAACTTTTCTAAATGAGAGTGTAACAGTAATTCTAATTTAGGATGACAAAATATCGTTTTTGCTCTTATCGATCACCCACGTGTAGCTCACATGAGTCTATTTTCGTCACTTTTGACAGAATTTTGAATAAAAAACAAAAAGTAAGGAGATTTAAAAGTTTAAAGTAATAAAGTAATAATTTAAAAGTTCAAAAGTCAAAAGAAAGAGACCTTAAAGTTTATGGGACTGATAATAACCCGGAAATTTATGTTTTGAAGTTAACAAGGAAGCGGTTTTTCTTAAGGCCATGATTCTTGTTTAGGTCTTTGATAATACATGTGATGTGTTTCCTTTTTTAATATGTTTCCCAATGATATTTTACGCAACAGCCATTTTTGCGAGACAATTGAGAAAGTGGGGTTATGCATTTCGCGTGATACCTAATGACACAAATAAACTTGCATTCTGGTGTTTTAACTTTTTAGGAAGGAAATCCGGAATCACAAATTTACCATATACACGATGTAAGCAAGGTACTGCCATAACAAAGAGAGAAGAAGGGTTCACAATTTGGACATTGCAGTCTTTAGCCATAGGGCCGCAACGGCTAAAGAGAGCCACGTTAAAAAACCTTCTTCCAAAGACTAAAGTGTCCCTGTAAACTATTTCTAAATTGCATTAATAAAAAATATGAACAATGTTGTTGTAAGCCACTGATGGTAACCCTACACATTAATGAAGGATGGGTCTCACAACATGGAATCTATAAATATGACTCACCTTTTATTAGTTGTGGTTTTTAGTATCGGTAATAACCAAACATGTATAAGTTTGCAATTGTTCATCAACTCATTTATAACTTATACTTGACCCTGCAAATAAATGAAAAAACAAAAGGAAAATTTCATGTTAGTAACATGTGTTATATCGAAACATACGTTTGATATATTCAGTTTTGTAATATTTTATGCTAGTACTTTGACCATTTAAAAAATCTTTTTTAAGTACCTCGAAGCCTTTTTTAGGATAAAAAAGACAAAATTACCTTTGTTATAAAATATGAAGAGTTGACAAAAAAATTTTCCTTTTTTTTTTATACAGAATTATCTGAAAAAATGAAAAAATTTGAGAAATCCATAACAATTCTTCTTCGTCTCCGCTGGTTGACGAACCCCAAAAAGCCAAAATGCCCAGTCAAGCTTCACCGAAGGCGACAGTGTTCTTCCCGATTTATATGCTGCCGCCACCGCTGCCACGAATAATAACAACCCATCGCGGGGTCATCAGAATCAGAACAAAGAACCAAAAACGCAGTCCTATTCATCCAATTCCCTCTTGATCCCCATCCCTACCTAGATTTCTCACTCTATTTCCTTCCTAACTCTCTCTCACATCTTCTGCCGTTTTCGTTCCTCAATTGTAGAAGCCAAGGAAGTAGAAACAAGATTTGCAATAACAAACTTTAACAAATCCATGTCACAAAGTAAAAATCCAAAAAGAAAAAAATCTGCTTTTTATCTAAAGAGAAAGCACTTCTCTTCATAGTCAAAAAAAGCAAAAGCGCTTGTTCTAGGTATCTTCTCTTCTTCTTTACATAACTGTCCTGTTTTATTTGATTATGCTTTTTTTTTTTTCTCTTGCTTTGTTTTCGAATGTTGTCTCAACGTTTCAAAAGTCATACTTTTATTGAGTTTGTAGTGGAACATATTAGAAAATATTTTGCAGCGATAGAATAGATTAGAAAATGTCTCCAGGTGTAAATTTTACAATGATGGTATTTCATCAACCCAGCAAGGATCTAGCGTGGGTCTCAACTGAAGCTTGCAATGGAGCATGCACTGGGACTCACGACCCCTGCAATAGCTGACCCTTGAGATTAGTCGCACCGTTGTTGTGCAAATTCGTCGCATAGGAAGAAGGGAATTCAAAGAAATTTTGGACACCATTAATGGCGTTCCTCTGCATAGGGAAAGAAAGAGAATGTAGAAAGCTGAGATTTGGTTTTTTGTTTTTTAGAAGGGGAAGGAGAGAGATTACTCTAGATTCAAATGGAGAAAAGTGAGAGAAAAAAAGAATTAGAACATATTTAATTTTTTTTTTACTCAAAATTTTAATCAAATATAAAAAGATAATTTTGTCTTTTTGTACTAAAAAAAAAAAGCTCTAAGTACTAAAAAAAGATTTTTTAAAAAGTCAAAGTAATGATATAAATTATTCTAAAATTGAGGGTACTAAAAGCATATTTTGACATAATACACGCTTCCAATATGAAATTTTCCAAAAAAAAAAAAAACAAATAAAAAGGCAGAGATATCTCACTAGCAATTAGGAAGGTTGAATGGTGATGGCTAAGGTTTCTTCTCATTTGAAGCTCCATCTTCAGTTCGGGTTTCAAACCATGATATTAAGTACGTACTGTTTGGCCGTTCTTCAATTTAGAGGTCCCCTAGATTATATAGAACCTGTATAACTACACCTTAAGTTGCCAAACCTTGATAATTGTAGGGTTTGGCCGTTCTTCAATTTAGTGGTCCCCTAGATTATATATAACATTTATAACTACACCTTAAGTTGCCAAACCTTGATAATTGTAGGCTTTAAGTGATTGAAAGTTGCCCCTCAAAAAGAAAAAAAGGAAAAAAAAAAGGTAAATTGTTATGTTAGTTTCCAACCATTCACGAAAGTGTGATTTTAATCCCCAACATTTTATTTTTGAATTATCAATCTCTAATTTTTCATTTTAGTTGCTGAGAGACCCATTAAATGGTTAAACCGTTAATCTTGAGGACCAGTTTATCACTTTTTTGATAACTTCAGGGACTGATTTGTCATCTTTTTGATAAATTTAGGAACTAGTTTGTAATATTTTTTAATCCAAAATTAACCGTTTAACCGTTAAATTAGTCATCCAATAACTAAAATCAAAGATTGAGGACTAATAATAAAAAATAAAAAGACAAGGACCAAAATGTTCTTTTATAAAAAGTTAGGAACTCTTGGAACAATTTATCCTAAAAATGAGTTGGGCCTTTAGACGACAAAATTAATAGATGAGTAAAAGAAAGAAGTCAATGAATATGATGATTAAAAGATAGTAAGATAATAATTAGAAATAGAATGATGAATACTAACTATTTTTATGTTAGGATTTACAGTAAATCAGGCTTGACCAACTCGGTGTTCTACTGACGAAAGGGAAGACTTGAACGGACGCCAAACCAGCAAGTCACAGGTTTTAGACCCTTTGTACTTCACCAAGAACACGCAGAGAAGCAAAGAGAACGGCGGCGTTCCTGTGCTAGATATGCATTGTATGTGATAATAAAAATACGTTTTGACGCATGAAATACGACATCAGGTAAGGCATAACGTTAAAAAAAAAAAAATCGACTCTGCATTGCTTGTAGTGAATAAAAATTACCCGTATTCTAAGTTTTGGGAGTAAAAGATACGCGAAGTATGAACCTTGTATATGTGTGTGTATTTAAATAAGTATACTCCTTGTCTTACGAGGAGAGGGAAAGAGAGAGAGACGATGGGCTGGAGAATTTGGATTGGTGCTGCTGAGGACTAAGATCTCTCCTTTAAGCTCAACGCAATGGAAAAAACGTCAAAAGAGAACCATATGTAAGTTACATAATTAATAATTTGGATAGCTTGTGTATAAATAATGTGTGTATAATACCAATCTTTAGGTTACAAATTTCCCATACAACCGAATCCATATTAATCTTTTGCCGTACGATCAACTGTCATTTTACTTCTACAGTTTATGACACAATACGCGTATATGCCACTTTGCTTACGAGGAAACAATGAAACTTTAGAATAAAGTTTTCACCAAGCAAAAAATTAGTTCCTCCTCTTCTCTTTTCCCCTTTCTTCAGGAACGACACTAATTGTTTTCATTTAGCAAAGCTGATGAACAATGAAGAAAAAGTTAAGGTTGGTTACGTATCTCGAGGGCCATCAAAGGACTGCGTCTTTCTCAGATTCCAGTGGAGGCCCTCGTGTATGCTGCGCAAGAAGTCACTAGTCGAATCAACTAGACATGCCGTGGGGACAGGCCAAGGAGCCATACTGCACACAAGTGCATCCCCTGGTCGCAACTGCTTCCTGTCCTTGCCATCAAATGATGCCCACGCATGGCTTCTGCTATTGAAAGGCACTTGCACGCGAATGGTTACGTGCTCTGGTAATATCAGAGGCCGAAATGATAAGGAGTGTGGGCAAATTGGCGTAAACAGGATTCCAGGAACCTGAAAAATAAAAAAAGGAATAGATGTTTTGATAAAGATTATGTTTTGATACCATAAAAATATCAACCATAAGCTCATACTAAAATGGTTCAACAACAAACTTTTTCCAAAATGATTGTGGCTACAAAAGGTGATGCATGTACCATGATCTACTTGGTAATGCAAAACATACCTGGGGATGAACCATTGATCCTCCAGCAGCCAATGAATATGCAGTACTCCCAGATGTTGTTGATAGAATCAGCCCATCACCTTGGACACATGTGACAAAGGAGTTGTCACAGTAGCACTCCAGGTATGTGAGGTAAGACGATATCCCACGGTCAATTGTGACTTCGTTCAGAACAAGGATAGGTTCTTCAGCTTCATAATCGTTTTTGGCAGAGTCTCTAACAACATGGCACATCAACCGATGGCGCAGCGTGATACTAATGGGACCCTTTAGAACTGAATCAAGGCACTCTTTGTAGTGTTCACTGTCTGAATCATATTAAAGAAAACTTTTTGAGCAAGACAGAGGATATGTAACGAGCATTTAAAGACAAGAGAGTCCCTGCAACCAAGAAGCTAAATAATGCTTGTGAAGGCAAGAAGGCAACAATAGTCAAAGGATACAAAAAGGGGTCATAAAGCCCAGAGACCCTAAAGAAAACGGGACAAGGGGAGGAACTGGTCCTTTGAACATGGATGCCGCCTGCACTCAAATTGCAAAGGATCATTACCATCCAATTAGATGCTAAAAGATGATCTATCAATAAAATAATCATCGTTACTATCAGAGGTTGGTTCAATTTCAAAGGCTACGACTTCATGACATAGCACTAGGTAGAAAGAAATGAAAAGGTCTCCCGTTGGAAACAGCAGGATGAACCAGACGAGTTTACATAGATCCGACCACAAAATACTGAAATAGTTTCCGGGAAACCAAGCAACCACATGTTGTGATGCTAGAAAATCTAGTGGGCAATCAATTATTATAGAATATACCAGCTTCCGCTGCTGGCTTTCTAGTTTTCAACCCTCCTTAAAACCTATTTTCACTGATATCACACTCTCCAACTGCTTCGACTAAAAAAGTTCTGTCAGCAACTGATAAAAGAGACAGAAAAAAATGATAGAAAGAATCACTAAGACTTCATAAAAATATGTTCCCTTCACATTATAAGCACTCGAGTTCTGCGAAGTAAATTTAAGGTACGGTAAAATCATCACATACCCAGAGGACAGTTCCATCTCCACCAAGAGTTACCACGAGATCAACTTTACTATGCAGGAGCGTAATTTCATTATCTGTCAAGAAAACAGCAATAAATCCACATTGCAGGAATAAAACTGTAGATACCAAAATCAATACATAAGATGGTTGCAAGAATAACCAAGCAGTAAATCCACATATACCTTGCGGCATATAGTTTAAATCCCCCAACCCCAAGTTCCAAAACACACACAAAAATAAAAAATAAAAAAATCAAGGCATTAAGTAAAACGCAAGTGAAACTATGAATATTTTCAATAAAAATTATGAGACAATCCGCATTATAAGTCTTGCGACGCAAACTACTGTTTACAATGTCACAGCAAACAACAAAAATATGATGGGTATGGGTAGCATAACATGCATATTTGAGCACCATGCACAGTTTTCCACGAGAAGTATTAAGCAATGGAGTTCAAAGTAATATGTCCCACTGTTGGAAATCTCGCTTCCAATACGTGAAGGAAAATAGAATTATACAAGAAAGTTCTTTTAAAATATTCTACTGTGGTGGCGTTTCACTACTCACCATCTTTCCATGTATGGACAAAGTTGAAGTCAGATGACTCTGTTAGAAGTTCAGTTCTCACATGTGGTTCCACGTAGATGTCCAACTTTTTCTGCTCTTTTAACCAGCTGGTTGAAATAAAAAGACGAATGAATGAGGGGGGCAAAAACACATGCAAATTCATAAAGGTTAAGATATCTCTTAAAGTCAATCCTTGATTTCAAAGAGGTCAACTCTAGTTTAACACTGGAAGCAACTAGACAAAATGTTTGCTTTATTATGTGCGGAAAACTAAGGATATCTCAGTATCCACACCTGACTATTTCTGCACAAAGAATTCGCACAGAAGTTGAATTTGGTTTTGTCATTATAAGCACAGTCTGTGGGTCAGATTCCCACTTCAAAGAAATCTGAAACGAAGATGAGTATTTAATTAGATGATAGACTGGAGACGCCTCTAAACTGTATTTCAGAGCAAAATGACTTAAGTCTTGCAACTCTTTGTCACAATATCACAAGAAAAACAAAAAAATCATCATACATACGTGGGCCCAGTGGGGCTCAGGGCGCAGACAGCAGAGAAAATACCTGTTTACTGCTGCGCTCTGCAGTTGTTATATTTCCTTTTTCAAAAGAGACAATGTCATGATTATGTTGATCACTTTGTTCACCCTTGCAACACCATGAAAGTTTAAATGATGCCTGTTTCATGCAAATACTGTTTTAGTAGATATACTCTGAGAAGTCTAGGCTGGGATACTGTAACTTGCAACCGGTTTAAGATCTTGTAGTATTGATTTGTGACCAAGTACACTTTAAGTACGTGAAGTTCTTTGTGAACAATGAACTATCTGCTTGACCACGAAACAAAAATCTAAAAAGTGGTCGTAGTAATAGTAGACTATATCTGCAAAGTTAGTTTATTGAACAAGAAAGTAGAAAAATAACATAGCAGTTGTAGAATAAACATAGCATACATAATTGTTATTAATCAGAAATTTTGTATTAAAAATTGAACTCCAGGCTGTAAAAGCTAAAGTAGTTGTGGCAATGTTAGATTTGACCATGATGGTTATAGTTATGATAACTAAGATGTCCTAATAGATACAATTAGCTCAAACAACAGAAAGAACCATAGACGTATGCTACTCCGTCAAAATTCCCTTCCAAAGAGAGAGTTGCAAACAATTGGGAATTTCTAGGACTATATCAATTAAGGCAACAAAGCAAGATATCACGATAGAGCAACAGTGAACGCAAAAAATGATTAACAATGAAAAAAGAAAAAGTACCTTTCTTGTATATTTATCCGGAATCACCTTGGAATCAGAATTAGCTTCCCAGTCCCGAAGAACCTCATGTGAGCATAATCCATTAATCTCACAACATTGTTCAAGATGCTTATTAGATTGACTGGCTAAGTGCTCTCTCCTGTCAGCATCACTTTTATTTTCATCAAAAGACAGATCTGTAAATTAAGTAAAAGTAAGGTCACAGTGAATACAATTAAAAGTCACTTTTAATAAAGCAGAGATTTGACACAAATAGATTCTTTACAGAAGTCTCTAACAAGAGAATTGGCCAAAATGACCGACTCAAGTGATATAATTACCTTACAGACGATTATCAGAAAACCAAAAAAAAAAAAAAAAAAGATTAAAAGTAAAAGTAAATTTTAAAGGAGTCCCAAAGAAAACAGTTTGTTCAGTGCTTTAAAGCGTGTTTGGTAAAATGGAAAATGTTACCCCCATACACTTAATAGTTAGGCCAAAATCTCATTCGTAAAAAGTCCATTTCCTTAATCATCCTCGACCACCAACAGTATTTGAAAGCATAAAACGACATATTAGAGCTAATGAAGGCATGTCATTCAATTGAGCACCTTTACATTCCAAATGCAAATTTCGCGCCCTCTCCAGTTCAAATTTACGCTTCCATTCGGCTGCCTCTGCTTGGGCAGCAGCCTTTCCTTCCGCAGCTCGTCTCAAAGCCTTTGCAACCGCTGCAATGGGATATAATACAAGACAAGCATTTATAATCAATCCATTTGTGCAAGATATAGCAACACAAACACTTTTAGATGTATAAAAACACGATCTTTACTTCTCAAAGCCTCCGAGAATTCTATAAGGTGATCATCATTTTGCTGAACAGGAGATTCTTGAAGAAGTTCCTGAACGGCCTTTTCAGAATTAAGAAGCGAAATTGAACTGGGAAAACCATTCTCAGGTTGTGACGTCGAAACACTCTCATCACCCTGCTCATCAGAAGCATCCATAAATAATAAAGCCAATATTTTTTTTCAGCAAATTATACAAGAAAAAAAAAATATAACAAAATAAATGCAAAGACCACCCATGTCCGTGGATTCTCATTTTTTCTACAAATTCCAAATTATTCAAATTAACAAGATTCCTCAACTTCTCCAAAACCACTGAACTAAACTTGATCAACTAAAAATCCAAGAAAATTTCGCTAAGCACTCCTGAGAAAACTAGGTCTATAAGCTCAACAGACTCGAACAATGAATCACTGTCACACCAAATTACAACCTAGCAGAGCAAAGCCGCCATTAGAGGATAGAATTCACACCGCAATTTAAGAAATCAAAGCTAAAGCAAAAATCGATATCCGAATTTCAACAATACACATACAATCAGACACACACATATACATATAGAGAGAGAGAGAGAAAGTGATTACATTGAAATTGAGCTTGCTGGGAGACATGGCGGAGGTTTGATCCCTTGTTTCTCTACTCTGTATGAAATGATATGACTAGTGAAACAGAAATAACATTCTGCAGAGAGACGAAGAAGAAGATTTGCTCCGTTGGAAGAGAGTGGACGGCGGTGAGAGAGAGAAACAAAAAGAGAGTTGGAAACTAGAGGATATAAGAAAGGCAGAAAAGAGACGAAGTGGAGCCCACAAGCAAACGCGTGGCGAGTCAAGGGAGTGTTGCTGGTGCGCGGTGCAGCAAACAAAGTTTTTTAAGGCCCCTCTCTATCTCAGTCAACCAACCCCCAAACAAGCATTTTGCAAAGCAACGGTTCGCATTATAAATAATAATTAAAAATAATATAAAGTTTCTATATATTATTATAAAAAATAAAAAATTATTATAATAAATAAAATTTTTATATGTTATATTTTTTAAATTAAAATTGTTAGTTTGAATTGTTGTTTTAAACTAGCTATTAATCTGTTGCTCGATTGACTACCGTGGTCCTCCACTCCCGGTCAGGATTTTGTTGACCTTCTTATCATGATCATCACAAAGAATTAGGTGGATTGTTTAGTCCTTCAATAAATCGAGGTGTAAGTACGTGATATTTAGCATGTATTTGGTAGAGTGGAAACGAAGGAAATAAGTATAGAGGATGGATTTCGGTAAATAAAAAAATTTATGGTAAATGGAAGAGAAAATTTACGTTGTTTGGTAGAGTGAAAATTGGGATTTGGGAATGAAAAAGTTGTGTAAAAACACAGGGACCATCATTTTTTAATCTTTCCAACTTTATTTATAAAAATAAATAAATAAAACAGAAAATATTTGCCAAAGTCAGGGAGCTCACCAGCTCCGCCGTTAATAGAAGTTAGGTCCCAATCATTCATTGTGGTAACAGTTAAAAATGTTCCTTATAATTACACTTTTTAAAAGTTATTGTCACAAAATATATACATATATATATATATGCTGCTATCATAATATAAAACAAATGCCCCGGTTTACTAATATAATATAAAGTAAGGCTCTTTTGCTGAGTGATTGCAAGCCCATCCTTCTCGAGCTACTTAAGGGCTTGTTTGACACATCGTATTATATTGTATTGTATTGTATTATATTGTATTTTTATATATAATACAATACAATACAATACAATGTAATATAATACGATACAATATAATACGGTATATCAAACATGCCCTAAATAAATTAGGCTTACCAAACCTAGTGGGTGTTTAGAAAAATGGTGGGAACCAGTAGTGAGAACCACTTTTACTGTAGTATGTAAGAGTTTTACACTATAGCAATTTTTTTTATTGGTACTGTAGCATATGAGAGCTTTTTACTGTTCATAACTGAATTTGTAGTAGGAACCAGTGGTTCCCACTACTCCCAAACACCCCTCTAGTCTACTAAAATAGGGCTACAGCAAGCAAGCTTTCTTTTTTTTTTTTTGGGTCGCGCCTCACCGTAGACACTAAATGAATAAGAGTCCCAACAAGCAACGTATGAGCGCTCTAGCGCGAAAGTCCGCCGGTGCTTGTTAGTGCATACGTTTTCTTGCTTGGTAGTTACCACGAATTTCGTTGCCACTAGTGGCAAAGATTAACTCTACCATCCTAACGCATCAATTTTCACCGGCAGAACAAAATTTTTTAAGAGCTTATCTAAATTTATCCGCATGATAAAAGAATACTACAAACACATAAATGCTTTGGTTTTATGCGTGAAACACAACCAATTTCCTCATTATTACAAAAATTATGAAGTCCGTTTTAAGATGGAAAACTATATTCCTTTCTAGGTATCATTCATAGAATCCTTATTGACAATAAAACAAATATATATATATATATATATTTATATGTAAACATGTATTTATATTTGTGTGTCGTTGTATATGAAAAACGTGCGGCGTCATCCAATATGGGAGACTAGCCAAATGGCATGTAAGAGGACAGCAAGTCATAAATAGAATACCATTTCATCATAAAAAAACGTCACATAAACAATTTTTAGCGAAGATTTGGATTTCTTGGATACAATTGGCGTTTGCAATGACCTATATGAAAGCAACACCATGTGTAAACGCATAGGAGTTGATCCACTAAAACACAAGTTGTATTTCGTCATCCACGACGCATAGCCGATGGCTTTGCTGTTCATTGGGAATGCGTAATTCAAATATGAAATTTGACTATGTTTGGTTATGTATTTATGAAAACAAAACAAAAATTGTTTAGGTAAGCTCTAGAAGTGAAAATGGACAAGGAAAAACAACTTTAGAAAGTGTTTTCCCGCTTTCCTCAAAAAAAATGAAGGAAATAGTAAAAGATTTTATTTTTTTCTGTTTTTATTTTGTAACTTAAAAAGAAACAAATACAATTTATAAGCCATTTGGAAGAACGATTGGAACCAACAGTTTTGGTTTGAGACTTGTAGTATGTGAGAGTTTTGTATTATAGCAACTTTTTTCTTTTTATTGTAATATATAAGAGTCTTACACTATTTATAATTGTAACGAATGGTTCTTACCCTTTTTTCAAGCGGCCTATTAAAAAAAGCAGCACTTGGACATGCACAAAAAGATTTCCAACTGGACATACGCCAAAACTGTTTCACTTGAAAGATCGTAGGGGAGAAAAAATGAACTTGTTGACAATGTTACTTTAGAGTATGGTCTTTGGTACGGATAGTTTTCTTAGTTTGTATTTGAAACGTTGATTAGAACTAATTAGTTCAACTAACTTCAGTATAAAACTTTTAACAATTATAACAAAAAATAAATAAAAAATTATTATAACATAAAGTTTTTATATGTTATAGTTTTTGAACTTAAAATTTTAATTTTAACAAATTTTACCAAACAACAGTTATTAATTGTGCTATTTTGTGCGGTTACGATCATTAGACGAGGCAATAAACATAGGAAGTGAATGACTGCGATTAGAAAGAGTTGCAGAGTTTATTGCGTGTAAGGTTAGAGACGTTGGACGGACAAAACAAACCACACAAATTACACGATACGTTCAAAGTCATTTATTAAAAGAAATTCTGTTTGTATGGTTATTACGCGGAGTGGAAAGGTCGAAGGCAAACGGGTTACGACTTCAACAAAAGCTCTGCTGGTGAAGAATCTGATCAAGACTCGTTCAACGACAATTAATCCATATTTTTGACCCCAGTGTTTGCACAAATACGAATAAAAAGATTAGTGGGTTGTTGATTGAAAGCGAGATATCACAAATAAATTGCTTTGTAGCTTTAAAGGCTGTTAATCAATTGCAACAATTAAAGACCTGTTTAGTTTATAGATTTGAACAAAAATTTAAAGTTTAAATATAAGTTTAAATTTTTGTGAGAAAAATACTATAATAAAATAATTTGAACCGTGAATCAAATCTATGAAACAAAGGGAGAGTAGAACCATTTTATTTGGATATTGATCAATTTCCTGAACTTTGGCAAAACTTTTTCTTTAAGTACTGTTATACATATACGTATACGTATAATTTACTTTCAAAGTAGCGTGTACGTATAGCTTCTTTAGCACCTGTTTTTTTGTTTTTTTTGTTTTCTTTCTTTCTTTTTCCAGAGGCATTTCCGTTTAGTGATTAAGCAATGTCAATTTTGTACCTTCCAGTCAGTCAACGTTAACTAATTATCTCAATGCAACAATACATATATATATATTGTAAAGAAAAATAAAGTTATGACGTTGCTATAAGCATTTTAATTTGTAGACTTTCCCATTACTCAAAACATGCATGCGGCAAATAATTGAGGTTGTGTAATTTTCTTCAATTTTACCCGGTCTGTTTTTGAAATGCTATGATAAGATTCTTTTGAAAGTTCTTGTCAATAAGATCTTTTTATATACTGCCAGGTTTGGATCGAACGATAAAAAGCAAACAAACTTACCATTAGTTCAATGAGCTTACATACACCAAATTATAAAAAAAAAAAAACCTAAAAACTAGAAAAAAAAAAAAACTAAAAGTGAAGAACAAAACGTCATGGACGCTGGCGACTTTTGTGCAGGTGGAGATCTCCGTCGACAATGCCTAATCTCGACAAAGCAAAAGCACTTCAAGCCTTCACCCATTCAAAAACTATTACACCTTGCCCAAAAATCTAACCCCATCAGCCTCGCTAAAGGCTTCCCTAATTTCTCATCATCTCTTCTACTCAAATCCTCTGCCATATCTGCCATTAATTTCGACTTCTATCAGTAGAGATGTTTGTTTGTCTTTGTTGTTTATGTGCCCCAGTTCATTTTCTTGTTCAAAATAAATGGAAGCTTAATAATTAACTATAAATAATTATATCTTAAGGCATGTTCAAGGAATATGTGATTTTCTAGCAACGAAAGTGAAGGAAATGCATGGTTTAGAGATCCTAGATCACCGGCAAACTTAGATTGCCGTGGATGGTGGTGACCCACCTTTGAGATTCATCTCCATTGCGAAGTAACCGACACGATTTGCTAATCCATCACGAATCCTGCGAAGCTGCTCGCGACGGAAACCTATGGGACCTCCACGTTGGGTCGCCGTGGGATTGCCGTCGACCCACCTCCATTGAGGCCTTCCCACCCACTCTCCGTTCCCCTCCTCCGCTGCCCCCTATAGACTTTTTTCTTTTTTTTGGGAATTTTCTAAAATTGTCGTGGCTTTTTTTCATTATTTTTATAATTGTGTAGCTTAAAAAACGTTATGATCAGATTTGGTTGTATCTATTTTTATTTCTATATAGATGGATAATTTTTACCATCTATTTTTTATCTAATGGTAATTTAAAATAGGTCTTATTGATGATAATATTAAGAAGTTCTTATCTTAGCATTTTTTTTTTCTTTTTTTAGACGAGGGAATTTCAAAATTATGGTGTGAAGGATTTGACATTGAATACTGAGTTTTGCAAAAAGTTTTACTTCCTTTGATTTCATCAACATTATTATTTCATTGATTAACTGTAAAAGGTTAAAAAAACTCCACTGTAAAAGGTTAAAAAGACTACTTCAAAGTCCTCCAAAAAAGGAGTAGTCGACTAATTATAATTGACTCCAAAAAAGTTGAATTTTAGTTGCAACTATCCTTTATCTATTGACGCACCCTTTTATTTGTTTTAGTTTAAAACGATTGTCGGTTATTATTATATTAAAATAAAAAAGAAAAAAAAGAAGAAGACTTTTTTAACATTGGCATTCATAGATCACGTCATTTTTTTGGGTCGGTCTCATACACGGGATTGAATTAACGTGGTTTTAAATATTATAGTTTCAAATAGTGGCTTTAAATATATTTGATTTGAATAGTAATTTTGAATTAACATTTGGATTATAAAGGTTTGAACAAGAAATAAGATACTCTATTAGAGAAATAATGTTTAGATAGTGTGAGAATTATAAGTAGGGTTAATGAGATAATTGGTTCAATTACGTTTGTTGAATTAAAATATGTCTTTAATTTGTAAAAATTCTATAAATTTCTCACAATGATATCATTAAAATTATTTATATGTAATTATATAGTACAATATGTAATATTATTAAGATAATTACTATATCATTAAAAATATTTTTAAAATATTTTAAATATTGTATTATATTTTAATTTTAAAACAATAATTTAGACATATATTGTATTTTTTTTTATAAGTAAAAAAAAAATTGTTTCTCAGACGCCAATTTAACTTGAAACCATGGGCCTACGCGGCCCAAACCTTTACAGCAAATGCCACCTTATTTATTGGTTAAGATAACACTTCCTATCGGTAGAAGGAAAATGAAATGTTCACCCAAAAGCAAAAGGAAAAAAGTAAATGTTTTGAAATGTAACATTTTTTATGGGACTGTGT
Source organism: Artocarpus hirsutus (assembly GCA_946598075.1). Lineage (NCBI taxonomy): Eukaryota > Viridiplantae > Streptophyta > Magnoliopsida > Rosales > Moraceae > Artocarpus > Artocarpus hirsutus. Next base: position 66,348 of record CAMOHE010048016.1, read on the forward strand.
AAAAGGGAGTAAGTCCAATTAACTCAGTGACAATTTAAACATAGTTTCCAATTCAAAGTGCTCGATTATTCAAAAATCGTATAGAGTCTAATTAATAACTAAAATCTATATAAATACATTTTATGCTTTTTTTGGGAAATTTTAAACTATTTTTGAAGTCTAGTTTCTTATTTATATTATTTTGATATAAAAATAAAATTAAAAATTTTCAAGAAAAAAGCGTAATATTCATATTTCAACCCTGCTTTAATTTAGCCCAACGAGAAGAGTATCATAGCCCAATTAAATATCAAAGCCCATACTAAGAGCCCATTAAATTGGAAGAAGGTGGAAATTAGACCACTATTTGTTAGGATTAAAAATAAATAAACTGGAATATAACAATGTTAAGGAAATAGCCTATTTAGATTAAAACGAAATTTATTTTGGTATAAAATGACGTAGAGAAAAACACAAAACAACATTGAGATAACAAAACCAAAACAAAAAGAAATAGAAGAAGAAAAAAGATGAGTTAAAATTGAAAATTCAATTGCTTGAAAAGACATTGTGATTCCAAAAATGTTATGTGCTTAAATCATTTTGAAAGTGTGCTATTTGAAATTGTGCTATTTTTTTTGCCTAGATATTGCACTAAATATCAAGGGCAACTTACAAGAATGTCCCCTAAAAGAGCACCTTTTTAAGATTGTCCTCATAAACGTTTTTTTAACTATCCCTTTAATAAAAAAAAGTGATTTATTAAAAGTTTAATTATCCTCCTTCTTGAAATAGAACCTACTAGGTTCTGTCCAGGTACCTATTAGAACCTGCTAGGTTCCGTTGTGAAACCTGCATCTGGTAGCTGGATATGGACATAACCTGCCAAGTTTCAACTTAGAACCAACTAGATTCTAATATTTTTTTTTGAAACAAAGTAGCAGTGATCACCTCCGGTCGCTGGCGCGAGTGTCAGGTTGTGACCTGTCATGTTCCAACTTAGAACCTATCAGATTCTAACATTTTTTTTTTTCTAAAACAAAGAAGTGGTGACCTCCTCCAGTCACAGGCGCGGATGTTGGGTTGTAACTTGCCAGGTTCGGATTGTAACTTGCTAAGTTCTCACTTAGAACCCTTCAGATTCTAACATTTTTTGAAATAAAGGGGCACCAACTGCTTCTAGTTACTGGCATGGGTATCAGGTTGTAACTTGCTAGGTTTCAACTTGGAACCTGCCAGATTCCAATAAATTTTTTTGAACCTAATAGATTTTGTCTCAAAACCCGCTGGAACACGTCGGGTTTTGTCTACAAACTAGCCTAAACCAGTAAGGTTCCATCCTCAGACTAGCTGGAACCTACTAGATTTCTTCCAAAAAATCACCGAAACTGTCAGATTTCGTCTCGAAATCCATAGGTTCCAAATTAAAAAAAAAAAGAGCAAAAAAAGGAAAAAATACAAATGATTACAACCTAAATTAGAAATCCAAAACTAGAACCTACCATCTCAAAGAAAAACACAAACATTTTCAATTCAAATAGAAATTAAAACATCAACATTATGATCTCACTTTTTGACAAATCTAGATCATTTACCAAAATAGCAAAAACTCGTCAAAATCATCAAGGGCCAACAAAATCATCAGGAAAGGACAAGCTGGAGCAGACCTCGATCAATGGAGACCATGCCTTCGACTCCACGTTGGAGCAGCAGTGTGCGACCATAGAAGATAGCAGAGTACCTAGTCGTACCCTTTGTCGGCACGAAGTCGACAGCCTTAGCATCTTCGACAACATCTTGATCAATCTTGTCGATTTGGTCTAAGCTGGCTACCAATTTGGTCACGAGAGCCTAAGCCAGCCGCAATAAGAACCTCCTCCTCACCGATCTAGTAAACTTCGTGGAGTCGAAGGCTCCACCCTGATTGTCCACTTCTTCTCCCTTCGTCAATAGCCTTCGACTCTGCAAGTATGAAAGCACTGCGACTTCGATGGCATGGCGGTAGCCATTGTCCCCATTCCCATCAAAGTCGCCACTTGGAGAAAGAAGAAGAAGAAGACGAAGAAAGAAGAAGATAGAGAGAGATCAAACGGAGCGAGAGTGGATAGAGGAAAGAGAATGGCAGAGGGAAAGAGAGAAAGGCGGAGCGAAAGGGGAGAAACAGGAGAGAGGCGAAAATAGAGAGAGGAGAGAGAAACATTTAAGAGAGGGGAGAGAAAAATGTGCAAGGGTCTGTCTAAATGAATCAAGGAAAAAAAAGTCAAATAATATATTTAATTAAATAGAAAATAATCCTAAAAAGGCCGTTTTAAAAGTCAAAAAAAAGAATGGCAGTTTTAATAAGTAATGTCATCTGGGGGACATTTCATGTAGTTAACTAGATTGTCAAAACAGACATTTTATTGCATGCTTCAACTTTATCTGTGTTAAGAGCTCATAGTCTACCTTGTCCTCTAAGATATTATATTTTATTGACAGGAAGTTAGCATTTGGTTGAGCTATGTGCTTGTTGAGGAGATTGTTAAAGTGCAACTGATTTTGATTTTGCAGCAGAAGTGAGTCATTTAAGCCTCCAAGATAAATACTCTGATTATGTCTTCTTGCTATTCATGTTAACTAATATAATCCTAAAAATCTGGTCCTTGCTTGTTAAGTCGATAGGCTCTGAAGTGTAAACCCAACCTCTCGGGGTAGGAGGAAAATTTGCGCATGAGTGTTTTTGAATAAATGAAAGCGCCTTAAAAATGTTTTGTTGGAAACTTGGGCAAGAAACTCAAAGATTCAAGACAAAAATAAAATGACAGGATTCAACACAGAGAATTTTACCAAGGTTTGAATAGACATTGTCCTATGTCCTCATGAAGCTATCCCATATGTAGCTTTTTCACTATGAGAGATTGAAATTACACCCTCAACTCTCACAAAAAAAAAGGTTGAAATAGAGAAGAAGAGCCCTGATAGCCCAGCAACTAGAAACCTAAGTAAGAACTTTGTGTTTACAAAGAAGAATACCTAGTGGGAACAATCCTACGGTATTCTCTCGATTCCTAAACACCATAACCCTCTTTCTCACTCTACAATTAAACTTTTTTTTCCTGAGCAACTCACTCTCTCCCTCTCTCTCTTTCTAAACTCATCGGAGGCACAAGGCTGAAAGCACACACACACGAACCCTAGCTCAACATTGCATATTTATAACAGTTAACAACAGTAAGATGAATATCCACATGTAAAGCTCAGATCGTGCTTAACCACATAACAGTAACAACTTCACACAAACGACATGTCGTAGGATTTCTGAGTGTAACTTCATAAAAACTTTGTATGCTGTCGTTTAAGTGGAATTAATCAACATGTTTAAAAGCATCTTTGTAAAAAATTGAGAGGATATGTGAGTACATGTCTGATTTCCTAGATTCTTCATTTGTATGTTAGAACGGAATTGAGAAATTTTGCGAGTGAGGTTTTTTGCCTTCTTTATCATAAAAAAAGTATTTTTATTTCTTAGCATTTTTTCCCTTCACGTTTTCCCGTAGTCACCTAAAGAAAAACAAAGCCTACCTCAAACACATTTCGTTGGATAAATGAATTCCTTGGTTTGCTTTTCCTAAATTATTGTTACTAGAATCACGGCGTTCAAACCAGCCTTGAAATGAATGAATTACAAAAAAACGAAGAAGTAAAGAAATGAGACAACTCTTTTTTGAACTATACCATAAACAGATCTTCCTCTTCACACCAATCGCAAGTTTTTCTCCATTCCTCTTGTATGTCGTTGTAACGCCCTTAATGTTTGGTTTTGAAAAAGACTTTTCATCTTATTCCCATTTTAGTCGGATTTAGATCTCTCTGTTGTTTCCTTTTCCTCCTGCACCTTTTCCTCGAAATGAGAAAAAAGCGGATACACTCGAATAAAAAACGCTTAGGGACACTATCGGTGCGAAGCATCATCACTAATAAAAGATGGGTCCTCATTTGTGGGTCCTTCAATGCGTAACTTACATTTTATTAATAGATAGTGCTTACCATCAATGCCTTGTAGCAATGCTCCACTCTAATTATACTACATTAGTGCTTATTGCTTACCAAGATCCTACTTCTGCAATTGAGAGGTCACCGGTCTTCCCGTATTCCAGCTTTTGTACTTATTTGGTCGATCCAGAATGGATCGGTTAAACATCCGATTAGGGAGCTTGGTCTTGACTCTTCTATGTGGTTTTCATTATTCCAGCAGTGGTTGTAAAGGCTTGCAAAATCCAACCACTTTACCTACTTCATTGCCTCCAACCCTTCATACGTATATACCTTTAGCCTAAACTATATGTATTCATGTATATACATATGACTATATATATATATATATATATATATATGAATAATTTTACATAATAGAGTTACAAATCTAAACCATCAAAAAGTTGGGAATGAGATTCGTGTGAAACCCACTTTACAATAAATGAATTTGACTTCCACAGCAAATTAAAAAAAAAAAGCGCACCATGATTATGGCATGTTGCTTTCTTAGGCCCCCCTTTTGGATATCCTAAACACTTTCCAATCTTTTACTCTTTTAGTTGGCAGATAATAAAACATTCAACTGCACATATGAATTCAAAGTCACGTCGTTTACACACCATTGGTCATGTACCCTGCACCATGTGCACACGAATTATTGAACTGCCTCCGCAAACCATGCATTGTCTTTGTTGAAGTTAAGACCTCTTAGTATTCTTCTTGTGTCTACTTATTATCTTTTATTGGAGGACACTGTTATTTCATGTCCTCATCTGACCAACATTCTTTTTCTTGGTCAGACTCCACCTAGCATTTTTAACCATATCAAGTGCTGAAAATAACAGAATCACAATAAATTGGTGATGCAACGTAGAGGTCTGATGCAAGGGTAATTCAGGGAAAAAAGTGTTAAAATCAGAGTATGATATGATTTTGTTGCTGCTAATAATGTAGTGGAGAATTGAGACCCTCTTGAGTAGACAATGGATGGAGAGGCTGTTGCCTCTTGGAAGGGAAAGATGCCGCTTTCCTGAATGATGGACGCTTCTTGAGATGTTTGAGAGTTCTCTTTGTGTAAAATGTCCGAACGTAAGGCGAAGCTTGCTCCTTGAACTTGAGGATGGCGAAGAAGATGAGTCTAAATGACACAAGAAGGCACACAATAGCTGCCAAGTCCCACCACTTTGAATGATCCAGCCTAATGCCAAGCATGGATGTGAGGATGAACTCGCCTTTCAGCTTTATGCCATCGGCTAAGGAGTCAAATTCTAGGCCGATCATGTCATTCTTGTATGCTCCCTATGAACAATATTACCATGTGACAACAGAGTGAGTTCTTATGCCATGTTTTAATGAACTCCTATTGGTGATGTGATGGGGCGAATTATGCATACTTAGGAGTTACCTGTAATCCCCAAGCGCCATAATTGATGTATGAAATGGGATAACGCCAAAGTGGCTTAGGAAGATCAGGAAACGAGCGAAAGAATCCAGCAGTCATCATCATAATCGCCTGCTTAAACAGATGGTCAATAAAACTGTAAAAAGATATACATATACCAACAAAAAGTAAAAGAGACGAGAAAAAAGGAAAAAAGAAGTTATTATTGTGTAAGTGGAACTCAATTTATGTGAGCTGTAGTTTTGGGTATCACTATGGCTTTTTTTAATGACTTTTCGAAAGTTTTTACTTACCAGATAGCCAGCTCCGACTGTGACTCCCATCAAGAAGTTGGGAACAAGAGAAGCTACAATCATCATGGCACTCTCCACAGTTGCAATGCAGCTGAGAAGATCTAGGCCGAAGTAAAGGTAAGAATGGAATTCAGGCCTAAATTTCACCATGTAGTAGACTATGGTGGCTGTGGAAAGTGACATCAGAGTCAGGAAAGGAAATGATGAGAGGAAGTTTGATGCAACATAAACGCCAACCCCGTAATGCCCGTTCAGTCTTTCCTTGTAAAAAATCTGTTGACATATTTGAATCTGCTTAAATATTTTAATCCACAAGAATATTAATGGAACTAGGTAGTTTTGTACCTTTATTTCTTCAAGGAACGATGGGAAGCCTCCAATGGACATGAATGTCATGAAACCAGCTACGAAGCCGCCACAGGCTCCACGGGCCAAGATAGCGGTGAAATTCTTGCCGACGTTGAAGAATATGGAGCCGACGCAGAGAGATAAAGCAATGTAGATTCCAATTCTTACCCAGTAGTATCCCAAATCTCTGGACATGTTCTTGAAAGATCTACAAGTCAACACCAAGAGCTGCTTCCACCATTTCGCCTGGCTCCCACTTCTTCTTTCTATAGCAAGTCCTTCCTGCAAATTCATCAAACATTTGTTGATGATTTATGAACATCATTTTTGTTGCGAAATTAATGCGATAGAAACAAAGAACAAAAACACACAAAATTTACGTAGAAACTCAAAACGGAAAAAAATCATGGACAGAGGAGAAGAAAATTACTAAACTCGTAAAGATTACAATGGAGGCTCATCAAGCCCTAACATAATACATCATATATATATATATATAGGTATAAGCAAAACCCTATAGGCCTAAAAAAATATAAACTAAACGGCCCAACAACAATGGTTCGTATCACGTGGGCGCAACCCCCACACCCCTGGCGAGATCAGTGGTGGGCTACGGGAGCTACCACCATAAATCTCATGAAAAATCTCACTTTTGTTTTTTACCATAATTTGTCACACCACGAGCTTTTCGGATCGGGTCAAACTGAATTCGGGTCACCATATTGTAACAATTTTCATACTTGATTTTGAAGTTTAAGACCAAAATGAGACTTTTAACATAGTTTGAGAACTACTGCATAATTGAATGAGAAATATATTTGGTGAACACTTCATCAGATAGTTTATATGCTTACAATGGATTTGATTTCTCGAATCCTTGCTCTTGCCTTCGTTGCATATTCAGAGCCCTTGTACTTCTCAACCAGCGTTGCTTTTATCTTCGCTATTGGCATGTTCATTAGAGGATCCGACGATACTTCAAAGTCCTCATGAAATTTCTAAGATATCAGGAAAAAAGAAAGGATAATATAATCAATATATATATATATATAACATGAAATTAATAAGGAAACTAGAAAATGACAATCAAGCTTTGAAGCAGCAAAACACATACGTGTAGTCCGTGAGAATCCATCAAAGTGGATGTCACCTTGTCAAAACCCGAGTTGATACAGCGAAGAAAGTGATCAGAAGGGTTTCTCCTGCTTGGACATGGAAATCCTGCTTTGGCAAAGAACTGCAATACCAATATTGCAAAGGTAAGAACACTTTTCTCTTAACATTTAAGTCTTGTAGAACTTCAAACGAGAAAACCTACAAACAAAACTCTAGCATGCAATGAACTTTCTTTAGGCCATTTCAACTAGTACTGTTTTATTCCTTTTTACCTCAACAGCCATCTTTGCCGGTCCAAAATAAGCCGTTTGGCCACCAGAAAGCAAGAAGAGGTCATCAAAAAGCGCGAAGACTTCGCTACTTGGTTGGTGAATCGAACATATGACAGTTCTTCCATCAAGAGCAATGTTCCTGAGCGTCTGAATGACGAAGAAAGCCGAGGCACTGTCAAGGCCACTGGTGGGTTCGTCGAGGAACAAGAGACGAGGCCTTGTAAGGATTTCAAGTGCAATGCTCAGTCTCTTCTTCTCACCACCACTTAGGCCTCGTAAATGCCAGTTTCCAACAAGCCCATCTGCACAATCTTGGAGACCCATTTCCATAATTGTTGCCTCTACAGCCCCATCTATCTCTTCTTTTGATAGAGTCGTTGGGAGCCTCAAAAGAGCCGAGTATGTTATGGTTTCTCTTACTGATAGAGTTCCCAAAAGCAAATCCTCTTGTGTCACATAAGCCTGATTAATATAAGAATGGTCAAAGTGAGAAAACTAGATATTTGACATATGAAAAAAAAAAATGCACTTACAGCAAGACCATAGTCTATTCTCCTTTTCTTCCCATTGAGAAGAACATTTCCTGTCATGACAACATTTCCTGAAAGTCTACCTGCAACAACATATATATGTCGCAAAATGTGAGAAACATCTGACGAGTACTTAACAAGAAGACTAACTATTATATATTAACATCGTATATTGGTGAACATAGAGGAGTTTTGTAATTAAGAACCTGCTAAAGAGTCGAGAAGAGTTGATTTGCCGGACCCAGAAGGACCCATTATGGCCATGATCCGACCGGGTTCAGCAAACCCACTCAGCCCATCAAGCAGCCTCCTTGAGTGTCCATTTCCAAAGTTTGGAAGCACAACAGTTAGATCTTCCCACACCAAATACATAAAATGGTCCTTTTTTGTTGGTAATTCTATATCTGACTCTGTTGAATCTCCGGCCTTAGCGCCACCGCAGTACTCTATTTCCATGCCGTTCATGTGAATAAGAGCCCTTCTTTTTTTATTTTGGTAGTAGTATGCTGGCTAGCAAGGAAACACACAGATAAAATGGTCCCTGGTATATATGTTGCTACATACTACAAGCTGACAAGTATGGGCAACAATGCTATTACTCCTTGGTGGCTATAACAAGCATGTATAGTTAATGTACTCAACAAATTAGGGGCTTATAAATTTATAGTGGAAGAAACAAAAGAACAAGGAAAGAAGAAGTCTTTTGATCATGCAAAAGATTAAAAAAAGGTGACAATGTTGATGTGCAATGAGTAGAGGGTAGCCTTCAACTACTACAGTTAATTAAGAAGACAGGTAATTAAACAATGTAGTACTGGGGTCGTTATGTGCAGTAAATATTCTCACCGAACACATTATGTTATGGTGCTTCAGTGCTTGCATATGAAGAAGCAATACAATACAGAAAGTGTTAAGATAGTTATTGTTGGCGTATTTTATGAGAGAAAAAAAAGCGGACTAAGAGGCATGTATAAAACACTTTTCTTAAGGGTTTTATTTGTCTCCATCTATTCAAGTTTGCTAGAGAGTTTTTGTGAAAAATTATTTCCAAGATATAATAAATACTTGAACACTATATTTAGCAACAATATAATAAACAAAATATGAGTTTTGTAATGATTTTGAAGTTTATAAAAAGACAAGGTGCCATTTGATGAATGAACACAGTCGAATCAATCCATACAGCCTTTACACATAGGTACCTCTTTAAATGTAAAGGTATCTCTTTATTCTTAAAGGTGTTTATTCCTGTATCAATATATCTATTGTAATGAATGTGTCTATTACTAATAAATGTTCAGGTTTGTATAAAAGTATATAACTAATGAGTATACCAGTTCAAAACGACTTAAAAGATACAAAAAATCATCACATATCACCTTGGGAGAGCACCGGGTATTGTTAAGCTGGCGTTGCGACACTAGGTGTACTACACCAAAATTGTCCGTGAAAACTATTGGGTGCCATGGCGTCAGCACTTGGGTAGGCTAGTGCCTAGGTGCTAAGCTCCTTGCCTCTTTGTGAGCTATTTGCATGTTTCGACACTGCGGCCTAAACTTTGAGTACCACGGCATTCCGTGCTAACTAAAAACACACCAAAAATGTGTTTTCTATACATTCTAACGTGTTATTTTGATCTTAAACATATTACAGAGACATAGTACAATCTCTCCAATATTTATTGCATCCTTGTGTTTGTGTTTTCGATTTTTTAGGGTCATTTTTCCATAGGGATCCATACTAATAGTATACATTTCTAAACCTTGGAATCTAACTAAAATTACTCTTCATGCATATCTAATGACTAAAGTAAAACATATATCCATAAGTTACTTCTTCAACATGACGTAGGAATTTGGGAGAGCACCAGGCGCCGTTAAGCTGGCGTCACAGCACTAGGTGCACTACACCAAAATTGTACGTGAAAACTATTGGGTGCCATGGCGTCGGCGCCTGGGTAGGCTAGCGTCTAGGTGCTAAGCTCCCTGCCTCTTTGTGAGCTGTTTGCATGTTTTGACACTGCGGCCTGAACTTTGAGCACTATGGCACTCTGTGCTAACTAAAACCACATCAAAAATGTATTTTCAACCTACTCTAACATGTTATTTTGATCGTAAACATGTTAAAGAAATATATTGCAATCTCTCCCATAGTTATTGCATCCTTTTGTTTGTGCCTTCGAATTTTTAGGCTCATTTTTTGATAAAGATTCACTGATAGTATACATTTCTAAACCTTCGAATCTAGCTAAAATTACTTTTCATGCATATATAATGAATAAAGTAAAATATATATCGATAAGTTACTCCTTCAGCATGACGGAGAAATTGCCCCCATTATTCTTCTTCTTCTTCTTTTTTGTTTTTGTTTTTTTTTTTCCTTTTTCTTGTTGCTAAAGGACGGTTATTGTGTTTGAATTATCACAACTATCATCTTTTTCCTCTTCTGCTCTATCGCATTCATACAGATAAATCTCTTACACTATTTAGGCTGACACCAAGAGTAAATATGCATGTAAAATAGCTTCATCATTATTATTCGACTTTGTCTATGGTACTAGCTTGGCACGTTTTTGTTCACGTTGATACATCAACTTGTTAATAGAGAAACGCTTTAAGGACATTTGTTACTTTCTATTTTCCATTAATTTCTCATCTTTAAAAAAGTATTTTATAATCCCGTTAAGATTCCAACCCACCCTCGCAGGTATAAATAATATTGCTCATCCTTTGCTTGTACATAGTAAAGTCATGCAAATTTTATAAAGACATAAGTATCATCCCACTAATCTCTCCACTCTATTCAACTAGGTCCATTTTGAATTTTAAGCAAAATTTCTAATTCCAAGTTTATTTTTCTTAAACATTACATTCCATGGATTTGTTAAGTTTGGTTTTTCTAAATCACCTAACAGGAATAATCACCTTAAGGTAGTAACCATATTCTACATGCAAACTTAAAAACAAATATATAATACCTTATCATTTCTAAGGCCAAGATGACTACTAATCCAAAACTATTTCACTGAATAACTGATAATGAATGGTAAATAGTAAGTCTAAGTTAATGATCCAACAAATAACAGAAAATTCCGTATGAGGTAAAAAAATTAGTTGTAATTGCATGGTTAACGTATAGGAGAGACAAAGTTAGGTGAGTAGCGGTAATAAGAGCTGGTAAAAGAGTAGAGGGGACCCTCATTATTTGCAGTAAATATGCTCAGCCAACCCATCTACATATTTATTCTGAACTATGATGACAGTTCAAGAGCCAAGAATATGAAACTTATCCAAAAAAAAAAATCATTTATTGTACGATATCATTTTCATATTCTTATTTAGAACAATTATACCAATTATATAAATGATGGTTCTATTCACATCCCCTATTTGACTATTTACACCCTTCTTAAAAATAAATTTTCATATTACAAAAAAACCCTTCAATAAATTGAAAAAAAGGACAATTATAAACGACTTAATTTTTTTTTTCCTTCCACACACACCTATGTATAACAATAAAACCCTAATTTTCGCCACTCAGTGACTATTCTAAAAAATCATATGACTTCTATTTTGTCAAATTATATACAAATAAATGTTTTTATATTTCGTTCATTGTTTAGTTTTTATTTAAATAAAGTACTATTCATGATAAGTGTTTGTTTAGTTAAATTTTTAGATGTAATAATAAATAATATATTTTTTAAAAATTATTTTTAGTAGAAATAATATTTTTTAATAAATTGTAGTGAATTAGTAGATATAATATTTTTAATAAATTGTAGTGAATATATAATTTTTAAATTAAAAATTTCCTTTATGTTTGAAATTACTTCATGCCTAAAGTTTCAACAAAAAATAAAACAAAAAAATAAAGAGCAATAAAAAATATTAAAATAATGAAAAAAATAATTTGGTGTGAAAAGAAAAATAAGATGAAAGGAACTAATAATATTAAGGGTTTTGAAATTATAGGGGGTGCAATAAGTGAATTTATTTATTTCATAATTATAAAGATTGTGTATTTAGAAGGGATATGAAGAGACAAAAGAAAAAGAAAGGTGTAAATAGAACCACCTTTAGATAAAAATATTGTAATTAAATGTTGCATGTCAAGGTTCTTTTTGGCCTAATAAGTCATGTGGAACATTTTTTTTACTAGGTTAATTATGATTTCATAATTATAACATAATTATATCTATTAAGTTTTAATTATTTTTCAATTTGTCATTATATTTTTAAAAACTATAAAAATATTTTTTAAATTTTAAAAAAATTATTCAATATCTAAAGAAGAAATACGTATTTTATAAATAAATTTGATTTAAATAAAGATATTTTTTTCTCTTTTTATTTTGTTAAAAAAAAAATCTGAAAGAGATAATATTAAAACAAAAATTTTAAATTTAAAAAATAATAGATGGCCTAATCAAAAAACAGTTCCACAGCACATTATTTTATTTTTTTTTTCAAATATATACGATACATTTTAATTGAGGGCATTATCATTCGAATTGTACACATTCTTTCTCTATCTGCCCACCACTGTGTTTGACATAATTGCTAGTATAACAAGTACGACATACCAAATCATGTCAGAGATCATAAGAGCACCGCAGTGTTCTTTGCTGGCAACCCATTATGTTATGAAATGGCGCACCAGTGGCCTTCTTAAATATTGTTTGACCTACAAAACGTGTTCAAACAAAAGCACCGAATTAAATGCAACATAGAAAGTCACTTCAATTTACGCCTTTGGGGACAGCTGCAACGGTGCTTCCACTTTTAGGTGGTTTTTTTTTTTTTTTTTTTTTCCTTTTTGAAAGATTCTATATTTATCACTACATGTGTTTATTTGGATGTTTGAGAGAGAAAATAAAACTAAAAATATTAATTTTATAATTATAATATGTGAGAGGTTTATATTGTCGTAATTTTTTTATTTTAGATTGTAGCTGCTGTTAGTTGATCGGAACCAACCAACCTATTATAAGTTAGACAATTCTCTCGGATGAAGTGACTACTTGTGTGTGTGTATATATAGGTAGAATAAGTGACTGCTTGTATAAGCTAGTGTCAATACATTCATGCTTTTGTTGTGTTCTACTTTCTGTGACGTGTGTTTTCTGTGAAGGGGGTACTGATGAGGAGGTTGGCGTGGCCAAGCATATGAGAAGTCGTGTTGGAAATTGGAACAAAGCACTTGGCATATTAGGAGAATATTTTGGAAATGCAGGGCAATTGAGAAACCATTACCATTTTCTCTTAGCGTTAATAACACAGACAAAGGAAAGAAAAATATATAGGAAAGGCTTAGCACAAAACCAAAACGTGACCCCTCAGCTCAATCACACACCAAAAAGGAAAAGAAGCAAACTCAGTTATAGCAAACTCTATTCAAAAGACTATAATGCCCTTGTATTTTCTAATATGGCTTGTTGCAGTCTGCTTGAAATATTGCAAATGCAGGATTATTACAAGAAATTGGCTACGTTTATATGGCAATGAATTCACAACAACAAAACCTTCTTAGGACTTAGATTTGTTAAAAATAAAAAAAAATAAAAAAATTATTAACCTGCATTTGCATCGTGCTCTCATAGAGGGAACGGCAAGAAAGAACCAAAAAACGACGAGAGCAAGAAAATGGAAGAAGTAAAATGACAATAGAAGAACCAAACGACAATGGAAGAAGTAAACAACGACAAAAGACAACCAAACATGAAATCGACAATAGAAGAGCCAAATGACAAAGAAAAGACAACAACTTGCGTAAAAGGCGTGAAACAAACAAGGGACAACAGAAAAATGGAAGGACGATAGCATGGTAAAAGACATAAAAACTATAAAACGACAATAAAAGGACATGAAAACAAAAAAAAAAAAAAAAAAAAAAGGAAAAGCAACGACGAAATAGAAGAAGCGACAAGTGAAGAAAATGTATCCATAGAGAACATAAAACCAGGCAAAAAAAAATTGCGGACAATTGGTAAACCACGGTCAAGAAACATGACAACGACATGATAAGAAACAAGCAGCAGAAAAGCTTATAAAAGACATAAAAAAAGAAAAAGAAAAAGAAAAAGAAAAAAGAAAAAAGGAAAGAAACATCCAAACTGAACAACGACAACAAAATGAAAACGACAATTAAAATTTAAATCACGGAGGTTAAAACGCGACAATAAGTCATAGGGACGATAAAAAACACGAGAACGACAGGAACACCAAAACAACTACTAAAATGAAAGAAGAAATAAAAGTTTAAAAGGACAAACAAAACCCTAAATAACAACAAAATACAGCATAACAAATAAAAAATAATAAAGGACATAAAAACTTAAAAAAAAAACAAACAACAAAACGGAGAGACAGTAAATTATTAGACGAAAAAAAAAGATCTAAGGACAATAAATAGCAGACAAAAATAACGGGGCTAAACTACAGTAAACCTTACCACGGTGAATATGTAAACGACGCGAATACTAGAATACGCAATGAACGAGACAAAGGAAGACAAAAGTCAAATAAAATGAAAGAAAATAAAATTAAAAACGACGATGAAATGGAAGCGAGCGCAAGAAGAAAACGTCTAAAAAGAAAACGACAAGTGAAAAAGAAACGATATAAGATGGGAAAACGGCAAAAATGGGACAAATCGGCGAAACAACAATAAATAAGATAAAAACCAGTGGATATGAAAAGCTTATAACGGCAATACTTACATCTGAACAGGAAATGCAGAGTAAATTAGGCAAACGACAACATTACAACCTCAAGAAACTATACAGCGTGAATTTGTGAGTAAGATAAGAGAATAGATGCTTGAATTATCTGAAAAAGAAAAGTGTTTGACGTATGTATAAAAAATGTTTCTTAAACGTTTTATTTGCGCTCCTTTAATCAAGTTTGCTACAGAGTTTTGTGACAAATTACCCTCAAGATACAACAAATACTTAAATACTATATTTAGCAATAATATGATATTTTAGAACAAGATATAATTTTGTTACAGTTTTGGAGTTTTTTTTTTTCTTATAAAAGACAAGGATATCATTTGAGAAATTGTCACGACCAAATTAATCCATACAACCTTTACAAAATGTACCTTATCAAATGTAAATGTATCTTTTCATTCGTAAAGATATTTGTTCATGTATCTATACATCTATAACAATGGATGTGCTCATTGTTAATTGATGTTTAGGTTTGTATAGAAATAGACAACCAATAAACACACCGATTCGAAACAACTCAAAAGACATAAAATATTATTACATATCAGCTCGCAAGAGCGCCGCGGATCAAACTTTTTGGTGCCGCGGCTCTTGGTGCACAGCACAAAAATTGCTCAAAAGAGCAACTAGGCGTCACAGCACCCAAAATCCAATGCCATGGCACTAGCACCTGGTTAGGCTATTCGTGTATCTATACATCTATTACAATGGATGTACTCATTGTTAATTGATGTTTAAGTTTGTATAAAAATATACAACCAATAAACACACCAGTTCGGAACAACTCAAAAGACACAAAATATTATTACATATCAGCTTGTGACAACGCCGCGGTACAAACTTTTTGGTGCCATGGCACTTGGTGCACGGCACAAAAATTGCTCAAAAGAGCAACTAACGCCATGGCACTAGCACCAGCACCTGGTTAGGTTAGCATCTTGGCGCTCAAAACCCATTGTCGTAGCGCTGAGCTCTCTGCCTTTTCGTGCGTTGATTGCACATTTTGGCACGGCTCCTTTAACTTTTGAGCGCCATGACGCCCCGTGTTGACTAAAAGACACAGTAAAAATACATTTAATACTCATTCTAATGTATTCTTTTGATCTTAAACAATTGTAATATATCTCTCTAACAGTGACAAAATTTCAGCAACTATACAAAACGTCATGAGAGGTAAAATATGTAAACAAAGAAATACCTAAAATAGAAAACTTCAAGAATATAGAAATTACACTATAGCATGTGAAAACTTTACATTGTTGGAGTTAAAACTCGTGAGTTTTAGGGGGTGTTTGGAAGGTGGTGGGAACCAGTGGTGAGAACCACTTTTACTGTAGCATATGAGAGCTTTACACTGTAGCAATTTTTTTTTTGTTACTGTAGCATGTGAGAGCTTTATACTGTTCATAACTGAGTTTGTGGTGGGAACCGTAGTTCCCACCACTTTGCCAAACACCCGGTTAATTGATTTTGCCAAAGAGAAGGTAAATCGATAAAACGACCAGAAAAGATAACTAAACTAAAAACGACGATAAAAGAGACAAGCGACAAGAAGATCAAAACTACAGTCGAACATCCGAGGGACAACAAAAAGCAAACTTAAATGACAACAAACATGTATGCAACAATAAAGCTAGAAAAAATATTAAGAAAAATAGAGGGAAATAAAGACACAACATTAAAAGCAACTGGAAAGGAAAAGTGATGATAAAAACGAAGACAACAATAAAGAAAAAGAAGTGAAAAATAAACGACAGAAATGAGGACAGAACTGGCAAACAACATTGAAACCAGAAAACGTTAAGATAACTCAAACGATAATAAAGAAACGACACCCAAAGGAAACGACAGTGACTTGTTTAACGACAAAAAATTATAAACGACAGAACCGCAGATATGACAATAACGACAGCACTATGAAACGAAAAAGTTTGAAAAGACAACCTGGAAACGACAATGTGATAGCAGAACACAGAAAACTTTAGGTTGGCAAAAAGTTAGAAAAATGAACTGTCAACGATTATAAAAGGATAATCAAATGGAAGAGGATAATCTTCTCTACAAAAATCCATACTTCAGCTTTGGCTGAGTGGTCATATTTGGCTTAGCAGCATAATTTCTGATTTTATCATAACATATATATATATATGTATATATTTTCTTTTGCTGTTCATGTTCTTATTTTTGCAAGCGCACGTGGACTTCAGTGACCATGCCTTTAGTAGTACCTTAATTCAGCAGTTCAAAAGAAAATGGACAGCAAAAATTATAAATTGCATACAGTTGAGCTTACAAATAGGGTGTTTAGGAGTGTAATTTAAACTATTAGTTTGGGTTTGAAAACTATAGCATGTAAGAGCTTTACACTGTATCTTTTTATTATAATATATGAGAGATTTATACTGTTTACAGTTTAAACTATTGGCTTTAACTACACTTTTAAAAACCCTAAAAGTCTAGAAAAGTAATAACTCCAAACTTTGGGAAATTTTCCCAAGTTGTGACAATATTAGCAATTAATGTTAAGAACAAATAACGTACATAAAAGGGAAAAAATCTGACTTCTATACTTTTATCTGATTTCTTGTAAGAATGTGACATTGACTAACTACACGAAACCACATTGGTTTATTTCATTCATGGTAGCACAGCTTGAACAGCAGTTCATCGTTAGTTTTTTATTTATTTATTTATTTATTTTATTGCTTCTATTGAGGTATAGGAGAGCTAAGACCTTCTTGAGAAGAGAGTGAGTAGAGAGGGTTGTGCCTTTTGGAAGGGAAAGAGGAGGTCGTTTTCCTAAAGGAAGGCCTCTTGTCAAGATGTTGCAATGCTCTCTTGGCAAAGAGGGTCTGAAACAATGGAGACGCTCTCTCCTTAAACTTGAGAATGGCGAAGAAAAGAACGCGGTACAGGACGAGAATGGCCACTATAGCAGCCAAGTCCCACCACTTGGAATGATCTAATGAAATCCCATACATGTTCTTGATGATGTACTCGCCGCTCAGTTTCTGCTCACCGGGTAATAGGGGTTCGAATTCGAGCCCAATCAAGTCATTCTTGAGGCCACCCTGATCAGTCATTACAATAGCCGATGAGAATTGAAGAAAAAGCTAAGTGTATGACATGTAATATATATCTTATTACTATAATCCTTTTTCCTTCTCTCTCTTTTTAGTATCCATCCTAATCTAACTATAAAACATTTTATTGTATTTCATCTTAGAGAAAAGAAAATGTTAGAATGTTTTAATGAAACAATTACTTAGAAATAGCAATTGAACATCATTGGTTAATATTTGCATCTGAAGTGGCAATAATTGTTTCAGTCAGTATTTCCTTTTACCTGAATTCCCCATGAACCAAAGCTGAGGAATGAAATCGGGTAGCGCCAAACTGGCTTGGGAAGATCAGGAAGCAACCGGAAGAACCCGGAGGTCATCATTAAAATGCCCTGAAGAAGCAACAAACATAGAGGAACGGATCAAAAGATGCACAAACCATAAATGATTTGGAAATGGAGATGGGAAAGAATATTTATAATTTATGTGAAGTCCTGATCTACTTTTCTTCTTACCATAACACCAGCTCCAACTATAATTCCCATCAGGAAATTGGGGACCAAGGAAGCAACAACCATCATGAGGCTCTCAATAACAGAAATGGAGGTAAAGATATTAAGACAGAAGAACACGTAGTGAGAAAACTCTGGTCGGAACTTCACCGTGTAAAAGGTAATAGTCCCGGTAACAAGTGTAATTGCAACCAAGAATGGGAATGCAGAGATGAAGTTGGATAATATAAATACTGAATCTCCATAATACCCATTAAGCCTTTCTTTATAGAAAACCTGTTTCCAAGGGGAAAAAAAAGTATTTCAACAGCCTGCAAAATGTTCCACTAAATTTATATTTACGTGTGTGCTTGTTACCTTCATTTCTTCAACAAAAGATGGGAAGCCTCCAATAGACATAAATGTCATGAATCCTGTTATGAATCCAGCACAAGATGCCCGGGCAAAGATGGCCGTGTAGCTATTTCCCACGTCAAAATAAATTGTACCAACACATATAGATACAACTATGTAGATAATTATCCTTAACCAATAATAACCGACGTCTCTTGACATGTTCAAAGATGATCTTCGCACCAATGTTAAAAGCTGCTTCCACCAACTTGCTTGGCTTCCGCTTTCCGATTCGATTGTCCTGCCCTCCTGCAAATATATGATATTTGAATTAAAAAACAACCAAAATATATGTCACACCCACGTACACGTTTTATCTTCGTGACACCTTCCTTTTAGTAAAGGACCAGGACTTTGGTTAAAATGCTTACATTAATGGAAGAGAGTTCTTGAATTCTGGCTCTGGCCCTCATTGCATACTTCGAATACCTGTATTTTTCGACAAGAGTTGCTCTGATTTTTTCTGTGGCTTCATTCATGAGAGGATCTGATTGTGGGACGTCCTGTCATAAGACAACCAGAATACTAAAATACAAGAATATATCAAAAAAAAAAAAAAGTTACACATTGTGGACTTATTCCATGTGTGTCAAGTCGCAAAAATTGTACAAATTTCTTTTGAAGGGTAATTCATACTTGCAATCTTATTGACCCTTTGAAGGTGGCTGTGACTTTATCGAAGTCTTTATTTATACAGCGTAGAAAGTGATCTGAGGGGTTCCTTCTGCTAGGGCATGGAACTCCAGCTTCATCAAAGAACTGCAAAAAGAAAATTAAACACAAATGCCTGAGTCACAAGTGAAAATAAATTGGCATGGAAAATTTCATATCTTAGTGAAGCTAAAACAAACTTTTACCATCAAGCGTTGGCATTTATCGCTGCATATATAGCAACCCAACAGGAGAGTTACAGTAACAAAAAGTATGATAATTGAATCTCACATTGCTACGTGATAGTTTTAATGTATTGCATAAAAAACGAGTCACATAGCAAAACTTACAAATAATTAGGTCTTACATTATTATATGACAGTTTTAATATGTTGTCATATCCTTGAGGTCGATAGATAGCATATCTTTCTTTACTATCATAAACAAAAAGAGATTAATGCAGATGTTTTGATAATAACTTACCTCTACAGCATTCTTTGCTTCTCCGAAATAGACAGTTTCACCACTTGACAACAAGAAGAGGTCATCAAAGAGTGCAAAGACTTCACTACTTGGTTGATGAATTGATGAGATGACAGTTCTTCCATCGCGGGCGACGTTTCTAAGTGTTTGGACAACAAAGAAAGCTGAAGCACTATCAAGACCACTAGTGGGTTCATCAAGAAAGAGTAGACAAGGGCGTGTGAGAATCTCAAGAGCAATGCTTAATCTCTTCTTCTCACCACCACTGATCCCTCTCAAATGCCAGTTTCCAATCAACCGATCTGCGCAGTCGTAGAGCCCCATTTCTATGATTGTTTCTTCCACAATGCTGTTCACTTCTTCTTTGCTCATACTAGTTGGAAGCCTCAAATGGGCTGAATATGCTATGGTTTCTCTTACACTCATTGTTCCCAGAAAAACATCTTCTTGTGTCACATAAGCCTAACATTTGTAATAGAAAAAGGAATTAAGTAATAAAACACAAGATTGAGAAAGTAGGCTTCTTCTTTTTTCTCTTTCTTTTTCAAAGAATGGAGTTAAAAAAAAAAATGTAGCCTGTCAAAGTGAATGTTTTTAATGTTAGAGAGGATGTTCAATCTGACCATATTCCAAAATGACTAGTCTTATGGATGTTTGGTTAGTGGTGGGAACCGTTTTTTACTGTAATATGTGAAAGCTTTACACTGTTGATAACTGAGTTTGTGGTATGAACTACCTTAGTCAAACGCCCTAAAACTTGTAAGTAGTATCTCTTTGCTATCTTTTAATTGACATGAAAAGAGAAATATAAATGGACCAGAGTTAAAATTTGTGGCTAAAAACCATAATTTAAAGAATAAATTTCCAGGTACTTACAATAGCACCATAGTCAAGTCTTTTTTTGCTCCCATTGAAAAGAATATTGCCCGTCATGACCACATTCCTTGACAGTCTACCTGTGCCCCCCCAAAAAAAATAAATAAATAAAAACGCAATTATTGTTGAAGCACCCAAGAATTTGCTAGAACCAACAATCCTCATGGATATGACCTTTATTTATTTATTTATTTGATTCATTTTAGACAGTTAAAGAGGTTTGGGAGGGTGAGACACACTGACACCAGTCCTCAATCGATTGAAATCTGAATTATATATAGTTATTTGATCCCACTTGTGGGACCTTTTAATTGATGGACATGCAATGCAATCAGCCACGTTAAAAGTTTTCCCTACTCGTGGGGCCTACCTCGGCAAGACACACCGATTATGCATACCTTTCATTCAGCTTTACGTGTACATATTAACTAAATTTTACGTATTCTCAAGGTTTGAGGTAGAGGCGACAATAATAATCGTGTTCGTATCGGTACGTTTATAACACGACACGTTTAGCTCAAACACAAACACGACATGATTAATAAACGTGTCAAAAATGCAAACACGAACACGACATGCCTATAACACGCGTAACATGGCACGACATGATTATTAAACGTGCCGTGACGAGTTGACACGATAACAACACGCATATGACACGTTTGTAACCCAATTAACTAAAAATTTAAAAAAAAAATAAAAAAAAATTAATTTTTTTAAAATGCCAATAAAGAAAATTAGCAAAAATACAATATCTAATTAATACTAACCTACTATAAATATTTTAAATATTTTTATTTGTAAGTTTAAATGTGTTATAAATGGACGGATCATATCCTGTCGCGTCAACACGTTTACGGCCCGTTTAATTACACGTGTTAAGGCTTGTTTAGCATGTTAGCACGAATCCAGCCCGTTTACTTTCGTATTATTCGTGCCAACCCATTTGTAACATAATTAATAAACGTGCGGTCCAAACCCGTTTATCTCGTGTCGTTTTCGTATCATGTCATCGTGTATGTCCGAAATTACCGGCCCTAGTTTGAGGTCCTATAGGCTAAATATATATCATTCTTCAAAGAAAAAAATGATGACATTTAATTTATCATTGGAGGTGTACATATATAGCTACTCTTATAATTTTATCTAATTTTCATATCTTAAAAATGTAGAGTCCAAATCCCCATTAATGGTGAAAAATATCGCATTAATGGTGAAAAATATCCAAAGTTATGGTAACTTCAGTATATAATTATATAAGGACAAAAAGTTAATGTGATGTTTGACCACATAAATTAAAACTAAAACTTTTAATTGATACAGTGTAAAGCTCTCATATGCTACAATATAAAAAATATATACTATAATATAAAACTCTCATATATTATAATATTTTTGATCAAAATTAATTTAAATTATTAGTTCTAACCAAAGTTCTCAAATACCTTATAAGTCAAGTCTGGATAATGAATGTGATCAATAGTCAAAGTACTCAAATTGAAATATTGAATGTGACTAGTAATCTTTTTTTGTCTTCATCTTTAAATTTACATCCTATCTGTCGTTGTCAAACTTTAAAAATATGATAAGTAGATTGTAAAAAAGATCAAGTTACCGAATAATATTGTAAAAAAAAAAATCTTTGACGAAAAAAATTAGGCTGTCAAATAAATATGTTTTTTTATTATAATAAAAAACTATCTGATAAGAACCAAAATGCTTCTGCATATGTAGATCCATGTCATAGATAACGGAAGTTGTAGGAATCATTTGGTTTTAGAAATGGCTATTCTCTTCCCATTACAAAAGATTCCTCAAAATCTATGTCACTTTTTTTTTTCATGAGAAAATAGATCAACATCATAAAGTTCTTTTGAGTAATAACGTTGGATTTATCCTTACTTTAAAAAAAAAAAAAATCGTAGAGAAGGAAAACCATTCTAAAAGCACCAAAAGGGTAGTGTTGGATTTATCCTAAAAAACAAAAGAAGGAAAACCATCCTAAGAACAGAGATCAAATGAAAAAAAGAGAATCTTTTACCGCACTAACAAAAAGGCTCAAAAAGTGACCTTATAAAAACTCTCATAACTAACAACCCACCAACACAAATATATTACTCGAAAACACAAATCTTCCCAGTTAAAGCATCAAGGAGGGAAAGAACCTGCTAAAGCGTCAAGAAGGGTGGACTTTCCAGAGCCGGAAGGGCCCATAATGGCCATAATCCTACCGGGCTCAGCAAAGCCCTTGAGCCCGTTGAGCAACCTCTTGGTGGGCCCATCACCGAAGTTTGGAAGAATAACGCTTAGATCTTCCCATACCAAGTAAGTCCCTCTTGATCCACCGCCGTGACTCCCACTAGCCGACGCCTGATCTTTCTCCATAACCCTCTTTCTCTCTCCTCTCTCACTTTCTCTCTCTAACCCAAAAATATTATGTGATCCTTAGCGGTAGTAGTAGTAGTAGTAGTAGAAATGTCACACGAAAGGTGAAACTGGTGAGCTAGAAATAACGCCTATTTCATTCACTCGCGCGAGATAACGGACACCAAACAACTAACTATAAATGCTGGGGAGAGAAAAAAGACAAAGAAGTAAAGAAAACAAAAGATAAGAGGGCATAATTATTGGTCTGTGATTTATACACATTTAGATGTAACAGGTTGGTGGCCAAAGCTAAGCCGCAATTAATGCTTATGTGGGCCAGCTCAGCATGAACGCAACCGGCTAGCTGTACCGAATTTTCAGTTCACAATGAAAGGTTAACAAAAAGTTGGTTGGAATTAAATACCCAACATGCTACAGACACACACACACACACATATATATACATATATGTTGTGTGTGTGCTAGTTTTGATGCACGTTGGTCAGACGTGTGTGCACTGAAATTTGAACCAACACAATATTAATATTAATTATTGTTATTACTTAATAATCTATAAAAACATAATATTTATATCTAATTTTTTTCTTTTTTAATCAATAAGAATATATCATGATACTAGATCACTGGGATGTCTTTTAATGTACATTTCTAAGAGCGTTTTTTTTTTTTTTTTTTTGCTTTTTGTCTATATGGCTTTGTGCTCCGAATACGTTATATACTTAACTTTTTATTTTATTTTTCTATTTTATAAAATGGTGGTAGGGTTTTAGTGTGGATAAGATATAAATTAGGTAACACCGATTTTTTTATGTCTCTAATGCTGTCTTCTCTTGGCATTTATTAACAAAAGAAAAATATATTATAATAAACGATTGGAAAAGCTTCATCCCCATAACTAGTGAATTAAGCTCGAAGTTAGGTAATGAAATGTCTGTGGTAAGGAAAAAACTACTAGTTCATGATTGATTTATCTATATGTTAAAATACTTCATATGATTGGTTAAATAGTGAATCATATATTGGCACAATGCTCATTTTGAGTCAAAGCAAAACAACTTTAGCCCAATATTGATTAACACAAAAGAAAAAGAAGGAAAATTACTCAAAGAAAAGATCTCAAGAAAAAGAGTATCATGTGTCAAAAAAAAAAAAAAAAGAGATGTGGTTAATGTAAGCCTTTTGTATTAAACCATGTAAAGAACAAGTAATTTTAGATCATTGGTCTAACTCAAAAGTTGGTTGAAGTATAAATTCTATATAGGTTATATATTGTATATTATAGATGTGTGTAAATATTTACATATAATAATCTTTATACAACTATATCTCTTAGTTTTCATTATATTTCAATTTGTCCTTCTATTTTTAAGAACTATAAAAGTATCTTTTGAATTTAAAAAACTTGTTTTAATTTTATCTTTTGCAGATATTTTTGACTTAAAAAACATAAAAATAAATTAAAAATACTCTTGACTGAACCAAATTTTTTATGAAATATATGTTTCTTTTTTAAAACAATTTAAAAATTTAAAAATTCATAAAATCTAAGATTTTTTTTTAATTTGATTTTTTAAGGATTTTTTTATGTTTTTAATATATAAAATATATATCATAACTATTTAAAAGTAGTTATATTGTTTTACGTAATTTTGTTCATTTATAAGATAAAATTAAAATAAATTTTTAAAATTTTAATAACATATTTATAATTTTTAAAAATAAAAAAATAAATTAAACAATAGTTAAAAGTAGAAGATTTGGTTACACCCATAATCTTTATTTAAGATGACAGCTGCTTCTAACTAGTAACCATCGTTTCCATATATACGTACGCGCTTTAATTGTTTTGTTCCGCCACTTGTAAGCTGACTAAAAACAGATGAGTTGACTCGTTTTTTATTAAATTATAAATAATGCAAGGAAATAAGTAAATTCTTGGACAAGTAACTATAGTTATTTGTTTGTTTATTTATTTTTATTGGTGCGCAATAAACTTCTCAAGAAGGGATAAAATTGAGCTTTGCAAGAAATATATTTTCAGATCTTCAAAATGTTCTCTTTGGTCTTCATTGTAGATTTTTCTCATCGATAGAATAACGGGTTTATTAGTGATGTTAATCTTTGTTGGCCCTCACTCTCAGGAGCTATCAACATTATAAATCGTTTTCTAAACGGACATAGGTGTTTAATATTCATAATGATAAGACTGAAGCTATAAAGTAGATGAGAGAAAAAAAAAAAAAAAGACTCTTCACTCAGGAGACAGGGAGTGGAGCTACATGGGGATGAAGGTGGGTAGCCGTCCCTTAAATTTTCTGCACTCCAAAAATTACATTCTACCTCTTCTGTTGAATTTCTCTCTCGCTTGAAAAAATCAATTTCGCCCCTCGTGTTATTAGTTCAGTCACACATCTGTTCCTTCACTAATTCTTATGGCTCCGCTCCAGTCGTAAAGCGATGACACAAATTCATGGAGGAGATCTCCTCCTTAGTGAACAATGGCGGAAAGAACTTAAATTAATGTTTAATTTTAATATCTAAAATGACGTTTAATTAATTAAAGTATACTATATTATATATAAATTTTGAAATATTCTTTAATTAACCTTTTCATGCATATTCAAAAAATACTATGACAAAATATAATTAGTATTTAAGACACTAAAAATTAAAAAAAGAAGTGAGTTTATTTCCGCTCGAGACAAGGTTGCTTAATTTTTGGATTGGTAGTAATGAAATTTATTTATTTTTGGTTATTTTTATTACTAGCTCCATTCCCTTGGAGTTATTGTGGTTTTCACACATGCCATGATGAAAATCTCACCAAACCCAGAGGCAGAAAAAGCGTATTAATTAAAGCAAACCCATCATAAAAGATAAGGTTGGAAAATGGCAATTTCATTCCATTAATTCGTCCACGTCAACCCCAAACAGATGTGGTTGAAAGGCAGTCCATCATGCATTAGGCTGTGTAGGATGGAACATCTATATACGCATGTATGTATGCATTAATACCACTCTGATGTCTTTTGTTTTTCAAGTTGGTTGTCACATGATCAACTGTCGTTTTCGAAGCTGTGTCTTGTTTTAATGTTGCTGCCGTTTCAAAATTATCGCGGCTTATCAGCTTTATGACGTGTTGTTGATGTTTGGCTGAGTAATTTCTACCACAAACTTAAAAATAATGTAAAGTTTTTACATACTACAATAACAATAAAAAAATTATTATAATGTAAAGCTCTTATATGTTAGAATAAAAATAGTTCTAACCACCTTTTCAAACACCCTATAGTCTTAGTCTTATTGTCGTTTTTTATTATTGTCTTTTTGTTATATTCATTGCAGCTTGTCGCGAGTGTTTTGTTTTCTTTTTTATTTTATTGTCGTTTATTTTTCAACATTTATGTCGCTTCTTAATATTCAATCGTTGTTTTATGGATCGTTTCCGTCTGTAGTTTCGATGTCGTCTGCGTATTATTTTCGTATTTCAAGTTAGATGTCGTTTTTTAATGTCTTGTGTCGGCTTTTTATTTTTCTTGTCATTTCCGTTTATTGTCTTTTTTAATTTGTTTGATCCGATTTGCAACATTTTTTCTTATTTCGCTACAACTAGTTGAAAGGAACAGTTGAGATGAATGTCTGTGTCATGTAAAAGTGGCCTGACACAAAAAAGAATAGTTTTCCCTTTAAAAAAAAGAAGTGCTCCAATTTGGGTTTGAAATTCCTACACTGTCTCAGGGATAATTTAAAAAAAGGGCCAAAAAAAAATTTTAAATTAGAGAAATAGTCTCTTTTTTTTTTTACACCAAAAAACAAGTTTTTTTAGGCAGAATAACTGTCTTATTTTTTTCAAAAATATGAGGAAAAAAACTGTAGCAAAAAGAGGAATCCAAACAAGACGAAAAAAAAAACTGGAGTATTTTTTCTGTCTAAAAAGCTTATTTTTTAATGTCAAAAAAGGACCAAAAAAAAAAAAGAAATCATTGACCAAAAAATTTTTTTCAAAAAATTATTTTTAAAAATCCCCGCTGTCTCGTGAGTAATATCTCACTAGGGAGATTGGATACTACTTCCATTGTTTGTAACCTTCAAATATACTCTATTTTACAGCGAGAAAAAGGAGGAGCGAAAATGTTTCTTTCTTTTAGGGAAAAAATGGTTATTGGTGACTATTGATTTATTATATTCTAATATCAATATTATCACATAATACTCATAATGTCAACTTCTTTTTCAAGGTAACATCATGACAAGATGTTAGGCAGCACAGGTAAAAACAGATGCACCAAATCTGATGAAAACTCTCAATCAGACTCTTCTCAACCGGTCACAAGTAGCAAATTGCAGCTATAATAGAAGATTCTAATATTTTGTGTATTTTTAATTTTGGATTTGAAGTGTTCTGTTTCTGATTGTAACTACTTTTGTACAGCAGGTTTTTATAATATAAATTGGTTGTATCTTCGTTTTCCCTTTGAAGAGGGTTACATAATATTTAATTATTTGATTTTAGAGCAAAAACTATAAAGAGGACACACAGCAAGGCAATCATTTTCACTCAAAAAAAAAAAAAAAGAGCCAGGCAATCATCTACGTCATTAACACCACTAAAACCCCCTTTTGATCAAATTCCATCGTAAAGAAATAGGAAAGAAAGTTCTAAGTAAAAAAGTACATATATATTGATGCAGAATGAAGGTTAAATAGTGTTTAAAATTTCAATTTCAACTTATCAGTTATAATTAAAAACAATAAAAAGCTCCTAGCAATTATAGTAAAAAAGTAAAAAAATTGTTATAATGTAAAACTCTCATATGCTACAATTAAACTTAAAATGTCAGTTAAAACTGAAGTTTCAAATGAAAGCATTAGAGTTTCAAATCCACCAAAACATAAACCATAAAAAGAAAAAAACCCCCAAATTAAAAAGAAAACTGAACTGATTTAATAATTACAATGACTAATGTGGCTATTCGAAGCTCACGCACAAAACCATAACAAATCATCCACAAAGACAAGCGGCATATTAATATCAAAACAAAGCGAAATGACAGTGAAAATATAAAAACGACTACTTGTACCTAAATCTTCCTACCTCATATATCCGCCACAATTTCATGGATGTTAATCCAATGGATTAACCAGAGCTCCCAGAAAGAGAGTAGTTTTTGACCTTCCTTCTTTTACTAGGAAGACGAAAGGATGATCCGCAATGAAATCTATGAGTGGTGGAGCATCAAAATACATTTCAAAAGAATCTGGTTTTGTCACAGCCTCAGCTTCAGCTCCATGCTCATTAATTTTTGTTAGAAGCAATAACCAAAACGCAGTGTCACGCTTAGGCTGCTAGTGTCGTTTCTACTGTGTTTATATATCAGCAATTCAAGGACTCCTTAGCAATTCTAGGACTCTTCTGTAAAACTAGACATTATTCGACGTTAACCATATTATCTTTTTTTTCTTAAATTTTTTTGAAGGAACCGCATTATCGATTTTAAGAATAGAAGATGCCAAGATGGTATGTGAAGGATTTCATTGATTTGTGCTATATTTTGTTTTTGTTTTGTTTTTTGCTAATTTAAATACTATTTTTTAAATTTGATAAACAGAATCCGCAACCTAACACGTGAGAAGTTCTGGAAGCATAATGTTGAAAAAATTGAATCATGAATCCTTTTGTCTCTGTTTAAAAGGATCATTTGATCTATTATTTTGCTCTAAAAAATAGGTATATTTTGATCTAACTGACGGCTTCTCTTAAACATGTCCACCTTTATTATATTCTACTTAGTTTCGTGGGAAAAAATGACCATGATTATCACTTAGAAACAATATTTTGTCGTCTTTTGTCTTAGTATCTTCGTTTGGTTCATAAATTTAAATAAAAAATTTAATTAAAGATTTAAATTTTTATAAAAAAATACTATAATAAAATAATTAAAACCGTGATTTAAATTACGAACAAAAAGTTCAAAAAATGTATGCTCGTGTTTCTAGCTTTCGTTCAATGCACTTCAATTATTAAGTCATGGACGTATTTTAAAAATTTAATATGTTTTATCCGACATTTACATGTTCAACAATCGAATAAATATATATATAATCAATCAAAAGTTGCATCGCGACTCGATGACTGTTACTTCTTATAAGGCTTTGTCACGTGGTCGTGTGCCAAAAATCGGCCGTACAAAATCTGCTTCAAAACTGGGCTCAACTTCATACCTTATTTACAAATTGACCCAGTCAAGGGAACGAAGAAACAACCAATATCCAGTTGCTCCACGATTATGCCTTAGTTGATCACTCTGCAACCCACCCACGTGGACCACTCAACCCAACAAACATCTATTCAAGTAATATATAAAACAATAGAATGACAGATGGCAACCCTGTGTCCGAAACCGCCGCAACCATGTGGCCATCTATATCACATGTAATAATACCAGTTCGATGGTGAATGTCGTTTTAAGGATTATTGTCGTTTTCAGCTTTTAACGTGTTAGTCGTATTGTCGTTTCTTCTTATTATTATCTGTTTTTTTATATACGTTGTAGCTTTTTGCTTCATGAGTGTTTTGCATTTCATTTTAATTTTATTGTCGTTCATTTTTTAACATATATGTCGCTTTTTAGTATTCTGTTGTCGGTAGTTTGTAGTTTCGATGTCGTTTTCAAATAATTTTCGTACTTCAAGGAAGATGTCGTTTCCCCAAAAAAGGTAGATGTCGTTTTCTAATGTTTTGTGTCGGCTTTTTTTACTTTTCTAGTTATCTCCAGTCGTCGTCGTTTTAATTTGTATGTAGTCCTATTTGCAACATTCTAGCTTTTTTGTTTCAAATGGTTGAAAAGAACAACTGAGATGGACCCTACAAAAGTGTCCTTGAACCAAAAAGAGTAGTTCTTCCATTCAATAAATAAATCCTTTAAATCAATAAACAAACAAACAAACAAAGGGCTCTAAATTATGAGCTTGAAATTCCTACTCTGTTTTCATACCCCACTCTGGATGTTACCTCCATTTTTTGTAAATCAAGTTACTCTAGCTTCACGGAGAAAAGAAGAAAGAGTATTGGTGATTTATTCTAGATCAATATTATCACATAATACTCATAATTTCCACTTCTTTTTCAAGGTCACAAATATTAACGATAAAGATCATGACAAGATTTTGGACATGCAGCACCAGTTATAACAAATACACCAACAGTACATTCAGTCTCATCAATATAAGGATATAGGCAAAACAAGTTCTAAATAATAAAAAAGGCACATGCATATCCGGCCACAATTTCATGGCTGTTTATTCAATGGATTAACCACAGCTCCAAGAAAGAGAGTAGTTTTTGTGTTTGCTTCTGTTATTAGGAAGACGAAAGGATGATCGGCAATGAAATCTACACTTGGTGGTGTATACATAGACATTGTCATATTAGGTTCTGCATCCGTCACAACAGTAGCTTCGGTTCCATACTCGTCAACGTTAATAGAACAACTCTGTAAAATTTTCATCTTGAAAGGAGTTTCTTCATGACCAAGACCTTCAAGCATCCCACTCAAGTCAACTGACATCGACAATCCCAATCGCTCCATGATCTTTGAAACTTCAAACCGACACTTGAACTTAAATTTCGGTACCATCAAGTTTGCAATCTCCACATGTTGGAACTCAAATTTTAGTTTGAGATGATTGGGGTTTGAGCTGAGCTGATCCAACAAGTTAAGCAGTCCATCCTTGTCATCTGGCAGGAAAAAGTACATAAAAAAACTCGATATCCAGGGACGACTTGAGTAACTCAATATGAGAACCTTGAATCCGTTAGAGGATGCATATGAAGCGTCAGGATTTCTCATGCACAAGTAGGGAACTTGAACGATATCTCCATTGAGAGTATAGAAATTTTCACTCCTTGTATCTAATTCATCAAATTGATCGCACCAAAATGCTTTGAAGTAGAGTGCATTTGCAAGAATTAACGCAGTGTCCTTCATGTTCTTGTCGTGTTTGATAAATTTGTTTATAAGCCCTTTAGTCGCCTTCTCACCCCAGCTATTGATTTCATCTACTGCCTCTTTTGTCTATTTGACATCAAAATGTTACACAAATTTTATTGCCATATACTAACATAAAGAATATTAATCTCTTTATCCAGATTAAGTCAAGAAAATCAAGCATCATTATATGGAAAATATGATCAATATAATAAACAATTACTTGATGAATAAGATCATAATGAAGAAAGATATAGAAAATTGGTAGTAAATTAAACAACAAGACTATTGGAAGAAAATTAAGATTAGAATGTAAAATTAATACCTTGTTTTCAAAATCAAGAGTGAAGGACTCAGCGTGGTATAGGGTTTGTAGAACATGGAGAAAGGAAGGGTTGAGTGTAAACTTCTTGTCAACCCAAGATCCATTAATGGAGGAGAGAATAGGCGATTCCTCGTCGTCCTTAAAAGGCAAGGATTCAAAAATAACCCTAAGTTTTTTATCATGACGAGCAACTTGTGCCTTGAGATCAGCCAGGCTTTTGAAGTGCAAGAGGGACAACAAACGATCCAAATCAGGGCCAGGTTTGAGCCCACAAGCAACGATACTCAACAGGATCTTAATTGATAACGGCGAGAACATGAAGTTGTTGTTTAACTTGTCTCGAAGATTCTTCACAATTTCCATGCTCAAATCCATGGTGTTTATTTCTGCAACACAATGTTTAGGAGTTTTGTTGTGAGAAGTGTCTTTTATAAAGAAAGTAATATATATGCGCCGTTCGAGCACGTAGTTCATGTTAGAACAGAAGTGTGATGAAAACCATCATTACCCAGGATCATTCATGTCAAATCATCAAGAATATTAATAAGATGCGGAAGCTAACCTGAATCCATTGATTGAATGTGATTCTTGAGTCCTTTGGTTGAGGATCTTCCAAGTATGGTATATAAATCCTCCTTTACAGAATGCTCTGTAATTTCTCTGTAGATAGGGAACAAAAAAATAATATACGTACTGACTTGAGGACCACAACCCCTTTATATAATTGCTAAACCCTAGCAATTATTCTTAATTACCAATTTAGCCTATCATAAAATTAGTAATTACCCTTTTGGTCTCTACACATAAAAGACTCACACATAATGATGAATTAAAAGCTCAAAGCCTAAATTGATCACTTTTAATTGAACAACCTTATCTGATAGCCTCTAATTTATATTTATTTAATATATTAGCCTAAATATATTGGATTTTGATCCAAAAGTTCAAACCTATTACGGTTTGAACCAAATGAAACCTACTACAGTTTAAACTCTTATTTGAATTATATTCCGAAACTGCCTAGTCGCCTAACCCCAGTCTGATTCGGAAAAGATGATTTTTTGGTTATTTTTTATTTTTTATTTTTTCGTTATTGGTCTAAATTAACAAATCACTTATGGACACAATCAAGACAGACACATCAGAAATTTTTCTTGTTTGTTGAATTTTTTTTTTTTCCATTTTTCCAGTAGCCTTCATAATAAACGAAAATCCATGTGCAAAACAAAGAATCACAAAATCCGGCTAAATCATCTTAACGGTCTCGAACGAATCATACCCATCAAAGCATAAACCTTTCGTATACAAAAGACCGCACCATCCTAGTTCCAAACGCGATAATAAAAAAGACAAATTAGAAATTGAAAATAAGAGTGGAAAAAAATAAAACTTACCAGAGAAGCAACGAGAGGAGGCAGTCCTCTCGGAAGGAAGCTTAGGGCTGAAGAAGAAGAATAAGAAGAAACCATTCGGAAGAGTGAACGATAATAATAATAATAATAATATTTTTTTAAAAAAAAATAGCTCAAACACTTTACGTGTTTTGCCGATATACGATTTTTATTTCTCTTATTATTAAAACACCAAAAACACTTATGTGTTTATAAAATTACACTCAAAATACTTATAAAACAATTAATTTTTTAAAAATTTAAAAATTATCTTTTCTAACATATATTAAATGTTATTTTTAATATGAAATGACTTGAAATTAAAAAAAATTTAAAATGTTCAAATAAATATTTCAATTAAGCAAATACTTCAATTATTTTAAAAGTTTTTAACTGTTTAATATTGATTTTATTTGATATTTTGGTTTTAAAATGTTTTGTATTGTATTTAGTAAACATTAAGAAGGGTAATTTTAGTTTTTTAAAAAGTTTAATCTTTTTAGAGGGTATTTTGTATATGATTTTAAAAACACAAGGATTGTTTGAAACATTTATATAATAAAAAAGGTAAAAATAATATTTTAGCAAAATACAAAGGGTGTTGAGTATTTTTTTTCTTACTTTTTAATAAAGTAAACACGGTTTTATTACTCTCAGGTTTTGTTTCATATTTATATTTTTATTTAAATTTTTTTATTTGCTCTCATTTAAAAAAGTTTTGTATGTACATTTATTCTTGATATTGTTCGTCGATATCTCCTCATCTTTAATACGTAACTCATCTTCTTTGGTATTCAAATTCAAATATCGGCAAATAATATCAACTTATATTAAAAATGAGAAAAAATATGCAAGCAAACCTTTCTTAAATGAAAGTTCAGCTAAAAACAAAGGTGTCAAGTGAAAGTACAGATGCGAAATAAAATTTAGGAGTAATGAAGTCACATTTTTGCTCTTATAGGTGACCATGTGCGAATCATATAGGCTTAAATTACATCTATTTAAATAAAAAATCAAAAATTTAAAAAATAAATTGAGAAGCTTTGAAAGTTTAAAGGCAAAACGGCGATTTTGAAAATTCAAGAGACAAAGTTAGGAGTTAAAGTTCAAGGATAAAGTAGTAATTTTTAAAGTTTATGAAACAAAGTGATAAAAACCCTAAAGTTTAGAAACCGTTAGTATTAATAACCCTATTATTTTTAAGAAACAATAACAACCTTGTTATTGTTGTTCTACAATTTTGACCCATAGCATTTATAAAAAAAAAAAAAAAAATTACACCCTACGCCCAATTATTATGACTAAATTGAAATATAACACAAATTTTGAAATATTTTAAAAATAGTTATAAATATATAATAATCATTATAACAATATTATATTTTGTATTATATAAATATATACAGTAACCTGCGTTAATAAACTAAGGTTTGGGAACAAACTTGGACCGGATTAATAATCCGTTAGACTAAAAATAGTTTCAAACTTGTGGGATAACAAATCTGACCAAAAATGGTGGGATTATTTGTCCAGGATTGGATTAGAGTGTTTCTCCAACCCAACCGTCATCATAAATCTGCCAAGCAACCACGATCACTATCGCCGGCGCACTCTATCATAGTTGGCCCACTCCCACCGCCATCACCCTGACCCACGCCCACCGTCGTCACCGCGAGCCACCTCGTACAGATCGTCGTTGTAGCCAGCCAAACCACAGATTGTCATCGTCCACCACCCTTTGGATGTTTAAGACCCAACCCACCATGCAATCAAAGATGCTGGATATTCAAAGAAGAAACCCAACCCACTCGAAGAAGACGCACTTCACATGATTGAGAATAAGAAGAGAAGAAACTGCTAGAGATATTTCTTTTATCATATCCATATTTTCTCTCTCCCTTGCATATTGTCTCTGTTTATCGACTACTCCTATTAATATAGAAGCGGCTTTGCAATTTGCAAATTGCATCAAAATACTTTCTGCCTTGATCTTTCGAAGAAGAAAGACCAAGAAAAAAAGAAAAATGAAGAGAATTGAAAGAAAAAGGAATAAAAAGGAAATTTGATTAAAAAAATCTTTTTTTGAAATAAAAAAATTCTATTTTATAGTAAAACGTAATTATAGGATTGTTATTGTTATTATTTTTTATATCAAATTAGTTTTTATTGTTCGAATGATTTATTGTTTAAAATAAAAAATACATACTGTTGCATAAAAATTGTAATCCAATCTGAAGTGTTATCAAATAGAAGATAGGATTAACACAATCTAATTCAACCTAGTTCTATCCAATTCAATCTAATTATAACTTTTTAGTCGTATCCAGTCCAACATACTAAACAGGCCCTAAATTGCATATTAAAGGATATAAAAAATATAAGATGAATAACAAAAAAAAAAGGCTGACTTAAAAAAATCATATCAAAAATAAAAAACATAATTGCGTTGCTGGTTCCAGGTCTATTTTTTTCTTTTCTAGAGTTGTTTTTATATTGTTTTTGTTTATTTGTTTTATTTTTTATCCATCTTAAAATCTTTGGTGCTAATATTTTGTCCAAAACAAATATGATTTATCAGTGCAAAATTAAACCTGCATATTTAGAATACGGTAGGGTAGTTCCATTAAAAAAAAAAAAACCAACCTTAGGCAAGACCTCTAAAGTTGAATGCCAAAGGATCAAAGTGAAACATCATATCCTCAAAGCTATTAGTGTAATCTTTTTTTTTTTTTTTAGATGAAAAATACTACTGGATTCTTTTTTGTTTCCGTCTTTTTTTTTGGAAATAATTTGTTTTTTCCCCTTTTTTTAGGGGATTTTGTTTTTATCAAAGACCAAATTCTTGCTTCTCTTTTGGGGAAGTTGTTTCCCTAACATTCTCTCTTATAACTTGCTGAATAAATCAACAAATTCGAGTACTAGAGAGTTACTTTCTTGAATTAAAAATTCAATGGGGGTGGATTAGTTTCATTAGAATCTTTAAATTGCCAAAATTTACTTGGGACAAAGATTATAGAAAACAGGAAACTTTGAAACTACACGTCGTTGTGAATGGAACAGTATGATGCCATTTTAATGGAATAAGAATACATGGCCTCCGAGAGAGAGGGAAAACAATAATAGGAATTCAATAGTATCTATTTTCTCTTTCTGAACAAGTAAAACGGCCATTCTAAAGATTAAAAAAAAAAAAAAGCATTCAAAAAATTGTAAATATAAAACGATGCATAAAGACTCATTATGTGAATTTCTTCAATATGTCACCAACCATAAAGAGTACGACAAGATAATTGTGAAAATTATGAAATTAAATAAATTCGAAACCAACATTAGGAGATCAAAGGAGAGAGGGGGACACTATTCTTCCCCCTTCTTGTGATAGACCTAGACAAGAGGCTAGAGATTATTCCGATTGTAAGCACAACTCCAAGGAAGACATTAGTTTTTGAGACGTTTTCTCTTATCATGAAGATGAAAGGATGATCAGCTATAAAATCTATGCCCGGTGGACCATCCTCTACGCATGCCTCATCATCTGAAGCATGATCTGTGATAGCTGCAGACAATTGTGAATAATCTTTGTGTTTTCCATTCGAAAAATATTTTCATCAAGGCCTTGTAGGATATCGGCGTCATTTAGAGCCCGTTTGTATTGATATTCGAATCATGGTTTGAATCATTTTGCTATAGTATTTTCTCTCATAACAATTTAAATCTTCATTCAAATACTTTACTCTATGAAACAAACGTGCTCTTAGATTCAACTCTAGTCCCAATAGCTCCATGATCTTTGAAACTTCATGCCTACACTTGAGCTTGAATTTTGGTATCTTCTAGCCTACACTTGAACTTGAATTTTGGTATCTTCAATTTTCTAATTTCCTTAAGTTCGAACTCAAATTGTAGATATTGAGAAGATCTTCTGAGTTTGAAATAAACCGATCCAATAAGTTAAGCAGCCCATCTTTCCTACGACGAAGGAAAATGTACATGAAAAATCTCCCTCCTAGGGTTTCCCCACATGTTATTATCACTTAAGTAAGGCAACTTGAGAATCTTGAATCCTTTATAGGATGCATATGAATGGTCCTCGTATTCCTTGCACATGTATGGCACTTGAGCTATTTCTTCATTAACCCCGGTGTAGAATTCGCCGGGCCTCGTGTATAATTTATCAAACGGAAAAACCCAAGTTCCTTTGAAGTAGAGAGCATTCGCGATTATCAACACAAGATCTTTTTCTTTGCTCGGAATATGGATGAAAGTTTTCAAGTAAGCCCTTTGGTTGCCTTCTCTCCCCAGCTATTGGTTTCCTTTATTGCCTCCTTGACAGGATCAACATGTTTAATTATATATACACTTTATTATATTGCTATATCTTTAGAATCATAAATAAAAAATAAAAAAACTATATATATGTTAGAGTATGGTGACCCAAATTCAGTTTACCCAACCCAAAAAGCTCGTGGTACTCGAAAAGCTCGTGGTACGACAATTGTGGTGAAAGAATAAATATAAGATTTTTCATGAGATCAATGGTGGTAGTAGAAGGGCGGAAGGATCGGGCTGAGTACAGAATTTTGTGTTTTAGACCGTTTAGTTTATATTTTAGACCGTTTAATTTATATTTTAGAACCATAAGGTTTTGTTTATGCCTATATATATAGTGTTTTAGACCGTTTAGTTTATATTTTAGACTCATAGGGTTTTGTTTATGCCTATATATATATATATATATATGATGTATTGCTTTAAGGTTTTGGTATTATCGTTTTAATATCCTTAATCGCCTCTATCTTGTAATCTTTTTCAAGTTTAGTTATTTCCTTCTCCTCCGTCTGTGGTTTTTTCCCGTCTTGAATTTCTACGTAAATCTCTATGTGTTTTTTGTTTTTATCACATTATTTTCTAACAATATATATAATAATTACCTTGTTTCGAACCTCAACAATATAGATGGCTCAGCGTGGAATGGGTTTGGAGAAGTTGGTCGAAAGAAGGGTAGAAAGTGAATTTCTGGTCGAGCCAAGCGCCATTAGAGGAAGCGAGGACAGGGTATTCGGGGTTCTTAGAGCTAGGAAAGAGAATAGTATTAAGTTTACTATTAGAAGCGTGAGCGTGGAGATCAGCCAGGGTTTTTAAACCTAAGAGGAACAGCAAGTGATCCAAGGTGGGCAAGGATGCTCAACAATAGCTGGATTGACAATGGGGAGAACACGAGGTTCTTATGCAATTCTATATTCACGCCCACTTGCTTCAATATCTGCACACTTAACTCTATGGATGCCGGTTTATTCTCAAACCTATTTGGAACTAGTTCTTCTCTAGAAGAGTATTTATAGGTAAAAAGAATTACAAAACTTTTCTTTTTTTTTTTCCTTTTTTTTTCCCAAAGAGGTGAATTAGAATGTGGTTTCCTTGTACAATTATCACTTATATAGCTTATATTTGGAATAACGACTTCGTCACCTATTCAGTTTTGATAACTAATTTCCATAATTTTCTCATAATTGAATTTCTATAAAAAAAAAAAGTATATATGCACTTAATATTTAGATCTTGAAATCCCAATTTTATTGCCCCATTTTAAATTATAAAATTAATTCCATGGATGCAAGTCCTTTTATTCAATAGGGTGCGTTATGCGCGACACCGTATCAGAGTCACTCGATCCTTTTTTACAATTAAAAAAGAAACTTTTATTACCCATAAATAAATCTATTTTCTTTTTTTCTTAAAATTTTAATTTAAATAAGATTATTAGTAATAAAAGCCAGGCAAATTATGTTACATATTGATCAAGGAAGTCTGCTTTTCTTGACTAGGAAGGCGATCGGAAAATCATTTTTGTATATCTTTCCTTGACAATAAGTGCTACCTTTTTTTTTTAAGCCTAATGAAAAAAATTTCACGATATTAATTTTTTCTTTTTCTTTTCGCTTTTTTTGACCTTTTTTTTTTTTTTTTTTGCGTTTTACGAAATCGACACAACAACATATAAAGCTTTTTATAGCGTGCAAAAAACGCTATTATAGGGTAAACAATGCACTAAGTGAAGCGCTATAATAGCCACCTCAGTTAAAAGTCTTGCTCCTTTAATAGCATTTTTTGGGTGCTATTGTAGACACAAATTTGTTGAGTGTCGGCAAACTTTAAGTGCATTTTTGGAATGCTATTTTAGCTACTTCTAGGGGTGTATGGCGAATGGCTTGGGTGATTTAGGCTTTTTTTTTTTTTCATGACTGTTTAAGAAAAATTCAAACCATAACTGCCCAAAATGTAGGCAATCTGGGCAGATTTTTTGACGGGCAATTTGGGCAACACATTGGGCTGTTTGTTATTTGTACCTATCTTTTTTTATAGACTTTTGCTAATATCTTAATGTACGTGATGTAATCAATAAAAAATATAATTATTGATTAAAAGAAGCATTTACAAATACAATTCAAATTTTAAACTAAGTATGTAAATTCAAAATTAGAGTCCAAAATATATTATAATTTAAAAGTATAATCTCAGATATAATCTAACATCCAAATATAGAGCTTAATAAATTAAAAAAATCTATATTCTAAATTCCAATATCTATTAAAATTCAAGATTCAAAATGCTCCTCTCATAAAAAAACATAAAATGATAAAAAATTAAAAATTTAAACTTCAAACTTATAAAGTTAGAAAATCAACAGTCAAACATAAATCTATCATTTATTCCTTAATATTTTAAAATTTATATTACACATATATAATATTTAGACAGGTGGCAATGTAGGGTGAGGCAGGCGGGTAGGCAGATTGCGGATATTTTTGTGCAGCCTTTGCTACAACTAGCCACACGCATTGCTTTACACGTGCATTTTTGATTGTGTGTGTATATATACACACACATATATATTGGAGAGCTTGTGCTGCACAAAGTTATTTAGAATACTAAAGAGGCGAATGTTAGGAAGCTAGCCGCTAACTGGGAAGGCCCACCTCGGCTGGGATCACTGCTTCTATGCCATAAACAAGGGAAAATGGGGATTCTTCAGTTACATGACTCTGGGTTGTTTGATAAGCCTATAGCAGCATTGGGGTTCTTTAACCCAGCGTCCCTTCCTAACTTCAAGTTTTTTCTCTAAGTTTCTAACGATTGTCTTGTTCGTTGCTTCAACATGTCTGTTTCCTTGTAGATACCTTTATGTCGAAAAGCTTAAGATGATGTTACAATCATGGTAGAATTTTTTACAGGAGGCAGAAATGAACTGGAAGCCATTATTGGTAACAATTTCCTTGGGCAGTCTATACTAGCAGATGATATTTCTCCAAATGAGTATTTCGACATTCCCTTCTTTAATATCTACAAAGGCTTCAGCTTCGACCCATTTAGAGAAATAATCCATAAGAACGAAAAGGTATTTTACCTTTCCTACCATGTCCATTGAATACTTCAGGAATGGGTATGGTGAGCTAATCGACAATAGTTCTTCAGCGGGCTGTTGGATTTCTGGTGCATGTTTCTGGCAGCTATCACATTTCTTGGCGAATTCTTTCGAGTCACTCTGCATGGTGGGCTAGTGGTAACCTTGCCTCTTGATCTTGTTGCACAGAGATCATCTCCTCTTTTTATATTGTTGTTCCTCTCAAATACATTTTTTTTATATACCTTATAATATCTTTAATATCTTTAACAATAATATAAAAAATAGGTTTCAGCTGACGCTCTTAAAGCGTTTAAAACACCAAAACTTTTTATTTTCTTTTAAGTTTTTATTTGCTTTCTTTCTCTTTTCTCCTATTTTCTTTCATATCCTTTTACTTTTTGTTTTTGTCATACATATTTGTTTTTACTCATTCTTGTCTCATTTTCATACATATTGATATTTAACTCTTAAATTTTTTACTTTTTTGAGGAGAAAATTACATATTATGCTATACTTTTAAAAGTTAAATTTATTAATGCCATATTTAGAAAAAGTTATGTCACACTATCATTTATATTATATATTAAGTTGTGCCACAAATAAATGCATGTGGTATTTATAAAAAAAAAACTTAAATGGGCAACGTTTATGAAAATTCTCCTTTTTTGTTGATATATTAACACTCATGAAGCGCATGCTTTTCAACTAGTGTATAAATAAATTAGAAAGAATAACATTTATAAGACAAATAGTAGTTAGAAGTGTCACTAGAGATAAAAAAAAAAACATATATAAGTAGGGAAAAATAATAGAACCGAAATAATAAAAAAAGCTTGAATAGGAAAGAATGTGAATGAAATTTAGAAGTTAAGCTAAATAAAATAATATTTTCAAGAATGTGAAATAATATGCAATAAAAAAATTAAAAAACATTTTGATGATACACATTTTAAATTAATCAATGAAGTGACTCTGAAAATATTTAAGATATCAAAAGAAAAGTAACAAAAACATAAAAGTGAGAAGAACTAAAAAAATTAAACAATAAAAATAAAAATAAGAAAATAAGAAAAAGAAAAAAAAGAGGACAAAAAAAGATGAAAAAGGCGGGAAAAAATGTGAAAAGCCAAAAAATGGGATGAAAAAAAGAAAAAAACCAAAAAAAGAAAAAGGAAAAGGTAGGGGTAGGGGTGGTGTTTCAAAAGAAAAGCAAGGAGGGGGGTTGGGGTGGTCTTTTTTATAAAAAAAAAAAAAGGCAGGGGAACGTTTTGTTCCCCCACCCATGTGTCGAGCCCTTAGGGCTTGTGGCCAAATGGCCCTTAGCGCCTTATATAACATGTGGGGAGTCATTTTATAGGCTCCATCCTTGTTAAGTTTTGATTATCATATAATTATTTTTAATTTATTTAATAACAAAAATTTTAGTTAGTTGTTACTTAATACGCAACTAACACTAACATCTTTATAAGAATCGTTTTTAAAATGAATAAAGATTACACATGAAAAAAATTAAAGAAAGATAAATCTGAAAAATTATATTTCAATAGGAGCATGTAAGAAAAAAAAATATATAAAGAGACACATTAAAAAGGGATAATAATATAAGGATGACACTATAAAAGATTTTTGACAAATGAAAAAAGAACAAAAAAAATTAAACACATATACATTTGAAAGAAATTATGTTAATATAAATTAAAAAAAAAACGGAAAACGGATTTCAATTGGCCCAAATACATTTGTTAGGTAAAAAAAAGTCGAAAGAATGACTTGAAAAAAATTTTAAAAGAAGACATATTTAAAAAAATGTATTGTAGTGGGCCAATTAGAAAAACCTAACAACATATTTTAATAGGAGTTAGTGAGAGAAAAAAAAAGTCTTTAAAAGAAGCATGCAGAAAATGAAACTGTAAAATTATCAGGGATATATTTTGAAAGAAGTTATTTTGACCGGGACAAAATGACAATAAAAAAGCAAAAGAAAAAGAAAGATCATAACAATGAAGAACAAAAAATAAGGAAAAAACATTTTGACAAAAAAGAGTAGGACAAAACTTAGAATAAGGATTAAGCGGTTATAACAATCATGTTCAATAAAATATTTGAGCGGAAATATATTTAAAGGAAATTATTACATAAGGAATAATTACATGATGCTATCTAAGATATATTTAAAAAAAAAAAAGAAAAAAGAAAAGGAAAAATGAAAAAAGAGGATTGTCATTAAAAGAAAAAACAAATAATTAAATTTGAAAAAAAAAAAAAAAGAAACTGGGATTGAAACCCCTGACGAAACTTTGGAGAAAGAAAAAAAAGGCGTTTAACGCCTTATATATAGGTAAAGATATGCCATTCATATTTTATTGCCCTTTTTGGGTTTGTTTGAGAAATA
This sequence comes from Artocarpus hirsutus, assembly GCA_946598075.1. Lineage (NCBI taxonomy): Eukaryota > Viridiplantae > Streptophyta > Magnoliopsida > Rosales > Moraceae > Artocarpus > Artocarpus hirsutus. Next base: position 108,904 of record CAMOHE010048016.1, read on the forward strand.
AGTTGAAACTTTAAATTTCAACTTTCTACAATATAAAGCTTTTATATGCTATAATAGTTTGTTACAGTGTAAAGTTCTCACATGCTAAGTTTTAACTTACTTTTCAAATTAAGTGTTTATGTTTAAGGGAAAATGACATGTTGTTTAAAAATCACTGTAACTATGTCTCTTATAAAATCAAAAATATACTCTTGAAGCTTTAAAAAGCACATTTTACCATTTTAGTGTAAGGAAGTTATTTTTAGACTGCGCTCATACCTTTCTAATTAATTAATTAAAAAGAATAATTTTAAAAAATTTTAAAGATTTCAATTCTTTGCTGACCTACCCTCCTGAAGAATTCATTTTCAAAAGGAGAAAATTCAAGAATATTCTTGGTCTTTGTTATGTAGGCAAAGTGTCAATTTGAGCCGTCCGCCTAGCCAATAGAGACAAAAGAAAAAATCCAACCCAGCCTAGTTAATGAATATGGAGGGCCAAGCCCGGCCCAAAACCCACATGGGCCCAGCTGCTCGAATTTTATAAGAAAAATTCTAAAAAAATAAAAAAAAATTCCAATCTAGTTATAGTTTCGGCCTAAATCTTTAGCTCAGCCTCAGCTCAAAAGCTTAGGTTGAGCCAGGTTTAGGCCAAAAAAGGGGAGAAAATTGTAATAAATAACATAATTTCAATTCTTAAGTTAGCAAATACCATATTTTAAAAAATATTTAAATACATAGCAATTTTATAATCTTTTGCTCTTTTCAAACACATAAATTTTCAATTTATCTTATCTTTTTTCTTCTTTTCTTCTTCTATTTCTTTTAATTTTTTTTTTTTTTGTTATCCGTCTGCTCCTTTCTTTTCCTCTCTACTTCATTTTATACAAAAATAAATTTTATTTTAATCTTAGTAAGCTATTTATTAAACAATGTTATACTCTAATCTATTTATTTTTATACCCAATTAATAATGGCCGAATTCTCTCCTTCTTTCAAAAAAGGGTCACTGGCCGTTTAGGCCAGCTCAAATTAACAGCCCTGTGCGGCTACAAGTTAATGTCTTTTCTGTGACAGTCGTATTTTGAGTTTCATGTCGTGTTGGGTTGTATGTTATGGCTGAAATTTTTTCGTCGTTCCTTGTTTTTCTAGTACTCCAAATCTGCCTTTTTAATCTACTAACGTTTGTAAATTCGCATGTCATTGTTCTCTTTCTTCTGTAGCTTTCTAAATCCAAGTTCTTTCTAGTACTCTTCTGCCCAATTCCATGATCCCATACACAACATACTATGCATCCACTGATAAAGAAACCAATCTCAATAAACTTCACAATAGTTTCCCACACGTCCTATTACAGAACGTACTCATCTAAGCTTCATAGCTAACACAATCTGACGAGCAATTCATACAATATATATACATATACATATATATATAACAAGTAAAGCCAGGACGAGAGAACAAAAGCATGCTTAAGGACACTGAACAAGCAGCTAAAAAAGAACATAACAAGGCAGCCATAAAAGTACAGTACTAGTTCTTGTCAAAGGGTTTATGCAGACGCATAATGCTCTGCATTTAACCCCTTGATGTTACATAAGAAACGAAGATCACTCCAGGAGGGGATTCACTACGGCTCCAATGAAGATTGGAGTTTCTGAATAGTCTTCCCTTATCATGAACGCAAATGGATGGTCAGCAATGAATTCTGTGGGTGGCGGAGCACCTCCGCCGGTCAAAGACAACATCGTAGCTGCAGCTTCAGTCCCGTGCTCGTTGACTTCGATAAAAGAAGTGTGACAAACTTTCATGTCTTTAATAACAGAATCAGAACCTAGAGCTTCCAATATCTCTGCATCCGTTTTAATATTCAGCCTCAACCCCATTTGGTCCATGATCTTGGAGACTTCAAGGTTATACTTGAACCTGAATTTTGGAATCATTAGTTTATTAATTCGCACCTTCTCGAATTCAAACTGTAGATTAACTAATTTCGAGTCTGAACTCAATTGCTCAAGAAAGCTGTGCAGTCCATCTTTCTCATGAGGAAGGAATAAGTACATTGCAAACTTGTGCTTCATTTGAATCATTTCCTTTGTATGTTTATAAGGAATCCTAAGAATGTCAAACCCCTCAAAGGATCCATAGTCAAAGACCTTGCAACCCTTGTACATGTATGGAACTTGAACGATGTCGCCTTCGAGGGTGTAGAAGTTGTCGCACTTGGTGTGTGGTGGATAAAACGGCTGTTCCCAAGATCCTTTGAAGTAGAGAGCATTTGCAAGAACTAGCACAGTCTCTTTAACTACATCATGTGAAAGACACTTCTTTATGAGCCCTTTAGTTGCATTCTCCACCCAAGCATTGATCTCATCTATTGATTCTTCAGGCTTCACATCACAAGTTAACCAAATCATTATCATTATAATCAAAAAGATAAGGTAGAACATGTAAATTAAAAGGTGTACATACACTAATTATAATCATTCGTGGCTATAAACAAATTAAGAGATCAATATGCTTTTTTTTTCCTAATAGACCATTACATGCCTTTAATCCATTAATTTATGCAGAAAATGAGACATTTCCGTATATCAGACAAGATAAGCCATTAAAGAATTAAATAAAACAAAAAAAAGACCCAAAAAAAAAAAAAAAAGACTAGAACTACACATATCGATATGTACTACTAGCACCTACGTCTGCTTTCAAAATCTATAAATGGCTACAACCCATTTATTTATCATAAAAACAAATAACTCAGATTAAAAAAAAAAGAAAATAATTAATTAAAAAAAAAACAACAACAACACACACAGAAGTCTTTTCCGCATAAAAATATTTCCTTTAGCAAGCAGCCACAGATTAACTCTAGTTACATACAGCTGAGGTGCTCAATTACTGCAACAACAGAGTAACAAATAATAATTAAATGCTACATAAACAAATCTGCAGAAATGAAGTTACCTTGTTGGTAAAATCCAGAGTAGACGACTCTGCGTTGAAAACGGTTTTGAGAGCTTGTTGATACGATGGGTTGAGGGTGTATTTCTGATCCACCCAAGCGCCATTGACAGAGGAGAGAAGCACAGGGGCGCTGGCATTCTCAAAAGATGCAATGGATTTTGCTCGACAAGACTCTCTGATGATATCAGCTAAGCTTTTCAAGCCCAAGAGAGACATCAACTTCTCCAAGGCATCGCCTTTCAGACCAGAGGCGACCATGCTCAACAGAGTGGTCAGCGACAATGGCGAAAACAGAAAGTTCTTCGTCAAGTCTTTCTTCTCTTCATCCACAAGGACATGCTTCACAATCTGCATGCTCAAATCCATGGCTGGCAGTTGAGGGTTAGAGTTGCGAGAGGCCTTTTGGTAGAGACTGAAGAGAGTAGAGGAAGACAAAGAGGACAAGTAATCGTATCAGGGGTTATCCTGTTTTTAAAACCATCCTTCGCCGTGTTAGTCCTTAAAACTTGTCTAGCAAGTGGTGCTCAACTTTAAGTCAGAAAAAGTAATCTGATCAATTGACGACAGAAAATGCTTGACAGCGCATAAATAACGAGTCTATTTTTTTATTTTAACTTTGCTTTTGAAAAAAGTTGCCTGCACTGAAACGACGTTTAAAAAGTTAGTAAATACTGTAGGTCAAAATCATTTTTATTGTAATATATGTAAATTTTATACTGTAATAATATTGTTATTATAGCATATAAAAAATTGACACTATTTATAACTGAGTTTATGATAAAAATCGTATGATAGAAACTATTACCAAACAACAGGTAACATTTCTTGAACTTTCAAAATTACCATCTTTTAAATTTCATCGTTAAAATTTTTAAAACTCTTTATTTTATCTCTTAAATTTTAATTAAAGTAAATTGTTTAGTCGGTCACAACCTTTTAAAAAAATGAGATTTTGGTCTTCTAACTTTTTTTTTTTAATTTTTCAATCCTCAACTTTTCATTTTAATTTTTAAGCACCAATTTAACAATCAAACTGTTTAGTTTAGCTATTAAAATAACTGAAAATCATATTTTAATTAAAAATTTTAAATTACCCTCTAAATAATAAATATATTATAAAATTAAGCGTAAATCACAACCATTGATTTAAAAATACCAAATTATAACCATTGGTTTGTTTCTATTTTTTTCCTATTTCATTTCTCTCTCCTCTTCTCTTCTTCCCTTCTCTCTTTTCTCTAGTCAAGCCCACCCCCGCCCACCACCTTCTTCCCACGCCACTGACCCTACCGAAGCGCTCAACCACCACCCCAACCCCAACCGGCAACCCCTTACATGCCATCGCCCCTCCAGAAGCCCCCAAACCCCATCGGCCCCTCTCCTTTCATGATCCTTGTCGACCCTTCTCCCTTTGCTAAAGATCGCGTCTGCCCAACCTCTACCTGCCACCATGGTGCTGTTGAGCCCCCTCCGTCACACCCAGCAGACCTCTCACTGCTGCTACTGCAACCCCCATTGCGACCCACAGCAAAACATGACCCATCGCAACCCACAGTCAAGATCGCAACCCCATGCTGCTCTCCGACGACGATGAAATCCACCCAAGCACTACCTTTTGTCGCAAACCCAGGTGTCATCGGGGGCGACTCCAACGACGAGGATGGGGGTGAGAGGAAAAGGGGTCAACTTCGACAATTTTGCTGCACTCCTTTGATTTGTATTAATTTTTTATTTTTTTATTTTGGTTTTCTAGATTTGTTTTTTTTTTTTTGTATTAATATTATTTATTATCATTTATTATTTATATTGTTTTTATATTTTATTTTTTATTTCTTAAAAAGATATTAAGTATTTTACTTAAAATACTCTTATTAAAGACATCATGTGCAGTTCACATGACACAAAAGTTAACTAAGGTTAGTTAAATTTGTCTTTCAGAGACTAAAATAAAAGATTAGAGACTGAAAAATAAAAATAATAAAAAAAGATTAGGACCAAAATCTCACTTTCATATAAGACTGGGGCCCAATTAAGCAATTTACTTTTTTAAAATTTCCATTTTGTAAAATTTCCTCATTTTGACTATTTGATTTTCGTTTTTCCATTTAAAGAGACGAAATTAAGCCTAGGTGATCAACAAATGGGTCATAAAGGCAAAAATGAGATTTTATCACTTTTAAGTTTTGTTTCACCTTTACATTCTCATTTGATGCCTTTATATTTTTTATCTAAACTTTCTTTTATCTGTATATTTTTTCTTATTTCTCCGCATAACTCATTTAATAAATCAATATTATTCGTCGAATTCTAAATCTAAATACTAAAAAAATGAGTTACATATTAAAGATGAGAAGATATTAGTGAATAATATCAAGAAGAAATATACACACACACTTTTCTTAAATGAGAACAACTAAAAAAAAGTTAAATGAAAGTTTAAACATGAAACAAAACCTATGAGTGATAAAATATCATTTTGCCCTTATAGGTGACCCATATATAAATCACATGGGCTTATTTTTGTCTAATTAAACAAAAAATCAAAAAATAGAAGATAAAATGAGGAGTTTGTAGACGTAGGATGTACAATCAATGATAAAATGTGTCAATTCAAATTAATATGTCTGTTTAAGAAATTTAGGCCCTCAAATCACCATTATTTGGATCTTTTTAGCTTCAAAGTAAATGCCACAGATTAAATTACAGAAAACAACTAACGAGTTGGAATCAATTAGAATAAAGTAATGATGGAAAATCAAAAAAAAAAGATACGACTTGTAGATTTTTATAGTGCTTTACTCTTTAAATTAGAGCTACGTCCACTGTTCTTCACTATTATATGGATTTCAAGTATACATTACAAAGGTATAAGGTGAAGAATGATTTTGGTAGAGCTTCTGTGTATGTTTTTTTCGTATCTATACAATTGAAGGTTACGTCCCTTTATATAGAGAGTAGAAGAGAGCCGTGGCTTCCAACCAACTAGCGGAGTGGAGCAGTTATGCAGAAAGTAACTGTAGCAATAGGACACGTGTCGATCTGCAACAAGCTGCAAAGATCATGCTTCCCAACATTTAAATTCATGGTTGGACATGCTAACAACCGTCAATTCGTGCTGATAACCATCAGTTCATGTCTATTGATCCCGTCGGACAAACTCTTATAAACAAATCTGAATAACTTCAACAGCTAATGTAATCTAGATACAAATACAAACAAGACGAGTCAATCAAATCAAATGAAGACTCAATTCGATTTATACTCCTCACGTCGATCTTGTGTCGCTTTACTCTGCTCGACTTATTATTAATAGTGGACCGTCATTCTGGGCCTTGTGGACAATTTGGGCTAACTAAATTGTACCCCAACAAAGTTTGAATGTTCAAAAGCAAAATGATAATTTTTAAAATTCAAGGGACAAAGTGAGTGTAACGCCCCCTCACGGGACGTCACAGTTACTGTTTCATAACATCTATTATTTATGATAAAACAAAATTTTATGGAATTTAAATAATCAAAGTAATATGAAATAGCTTAATTTTTTTTAAAACAAAACTTTTAAATCAAATCAAATAACTTCATCTAAAAATAAAAATGTAGTTGCAACATTATCAAAAACATTAAACTTAATAAAATATATTTAACTTGCGAAATCTCATAAACTAATTGAAAAACTAAAATCTGCGGAATTGTAAACAATTGAATAAAGTTAAATCATCATTAACACAGGATGCGTCACTCTGATATTCCGTTTCTGCCACCACGCACACACCCGTACCGAGCTCCTCCATCCTCATACCTAACTCCTTTTACTAACTGCAATATGAGAAACTTCTAGTAAGCACAATGCTTAGTAAGTACACCCTAACTCTCACAAAACCTTTTCATCAATTAATAATGTTTAATAAAATAAATTCATCATTTAATAAAGATATTTTCTTTTTAAAATAATATATATAGTAATACTTCAAAATATCATATAGTAGGGCCCTGGTGTTGTACCGTCATCATCATAGCGCGCTAGCTACGGAAAGAGTGAGTAGCGACCCCCAAACCAACCGTGACAAAGATGAAGCGACCGCTCACCGGACCCCATCATCACCATCAATCCATCAAATATACAACGTCATTTTAAAATCATCAATAATAATATAGATAATACATATATATATATAGGTTTTCATAAAAAGGTTTCCATCATTATTAAAAACGTCTTCAATACATATCATCATAAAAATCCTCATCATCTTGCATCGTTTTTCATCAATTTCCTCATTATTAAAAATCATCTTCATAAACATCTTCATAACATGTCATCAACATCAATCTTTTTAATTTTGAACAATCATATTGCAGGTGAGAGATGTACTTACTTGATCTCTAGACTTACTCAACCTTTAACGGTAGGTGACACAACGATTCGGGTCTTCGGTGTGCTTGCTTCTTTGAAGAGTTCATGCCAAACATGCATATTGACCATAAGTCACTAATAATACTATTAAAAACATATAAGCATCTCATACTAACATTAAACATCACCTCATCACATGATAACATCAAGAAGCACAAATCATAATTTATGAACTTAGGGCATAATTCCCAAAAGTAGGCAGAATGACCTTTATTCACTTAAAAATTCATAATAATTTCATCTTAACTCGAAATTAGTTAAATCTAGTGGCATTAGAAACTAGACTCAAAAACAAAGAATTTGATATATTACATGCATATTTTGACAATAATTTGCATGAAGAAAGAACCCTCGAAAGTCAGTCTAAATTTCGGATCCGGATAAAACTGCACAGCTTTCAGGGTCAACTTCGAAAAATCATAACTATTAAATGAAAACTCCAATTCAAGCGATTCAAAAGCCAAACGAAAGTTTAGGATGTCTAGTATTTGATAAAAATATAAGAAAAATATAAACAGAGCAATATAGAATTGAAAATTATTGAAACATAACGGCTGTCGGGTGGTTGTTTGAACAGTAGGCATAAGGCATAAAAAAAATTTCAATACCAATCCATAACCTAATAAAACCTCAATTAAAATTGTAAACACATAATTAACATGGTGCTAATTGATAATAAAATACACCCATAAAGATCTACATAGCAAAAATATAGAAATATATGATATCTCTAATCTAAGGTTTCATGGGAGATTAGTCAAAACAATCACATCTTCAACTCTTTTCAATCACTAATTGACATAAAATACATATAATAAAAGAATCCACATGATGATCATAAAAATTCTAATACTAACATAAGAAACCAAAACATCAAACAAATATGCTAAATAATTGATACACTTACCAAGATGAATGAAATTAGGGAGACTAAAAATCTTGATAAAACCAAAGAAAACCAAGCATAAAGCCAATTAATGAGGAAAGAATGAATTGTGAGTCTAAGGTTACTAATAGGAGGTCTTTATATAATTTTTATGTGGAGACTAAAACCCTAATCCTACTCTAATTCAGTTTCTTTTTTTTTTTTCCTTTTCTTTTCCCACGCTTATTCTCTCTTCTTTTTTTTTTCCTACTTCTACTCGACAAGGCTGCCGCAAGGCCCAAATTTTGGCCCAATGTACATATTTGGCCGTGCACACATAACATCAAATATATTATATATATGATTTAAGTTATATATTATTATATATATTAAACAAAAACAAATCAATTATTAATTTCTTCTTATTATACTCTATTCAATTAAAATAAAACTAAATACATCATCACATATTAATTCATAAATAAACATAATTATCACATAATTGGCATGAACTTTCCTAACACATCGAATCCTTCGTCGGTGTCACCTATAACATCACTAAATAACATATTAGTAAAATATCACTGTTGTCAATTCTAACGTCAAACCTTTCTATTTCCTATTAAATAAAATAAAAAAAATTGGGTGTTACAGTGAGAAGTTCTAAAAGTTTAGAGGATAAAGTGATAATTTTTAAAGTTCAGGGAGCAAAGTAAGAGAGGTTCTAAAGTTTAGAGGCTATTTGTATTAAGGTAGTTTTTTTAAGGGAAAACATAGGAGTGTGTATGGAAACATAGTTAGAACTAATAAGGCTTGGTTTGGCAATCTTCTTAGAACTAATAAATTCCAACTGCTATAATGTAAAGCTCTCATATGTTACAATATTTTCGTTCTAACTTATAGTTCTAGCTATGTTCCTAATCACTCTCTAAGTTAAAACCAAAATACTATAGCATGTGAGAGCTTTATTCTATAACATACTTTTGTTTTACACTATAGGATGTGAGAGTTTTGCACTGTAATAGTTGAAATTAATAATTTAAAACTTAATTTTCAAACACACTCTAGGGTGCTTAAGAAGTGTGGTTTGAACTAATTTTAGCATGTATTTGAGATGTTAGTTAGAACTAATTGATTTTAACTAACTATAGTACAAAGCTTTAAACAACTACAATAACAAAAATTACTACAGTGTAAAGCTCTCACATTTTACAGTTCTTAAACTTAAATTTTTAGTTATAATTAACTTGCCAAATAGGCCAATAGTTAAAACACTTAGTATGAGAAAGCTTTACACTATAGCTTATTTTTTCTTTAACATGTAGCATGTAAGAACTTAAGAGCACATTTGACATGCTGTATTAGCACTCCATATTGTAATATTTAAAAATAATACGATGTTTGGTGAAATCCATGTATTGCATTGTTTATTATAGAATCAAAAATTAATATAATACATGTTATGGTTTCAAATACGACCAAAAACCTATGTAGTAAACCGTATTATATAATTTAAACTAAAAGACCATGTAAAATATATTAAAATTTGATATGGAAGTCAAAGTTTTGAAATAAGATTCGAGACCATGGTCAGGTGGAGATTTAGGACTAGGTCAGGATTTAAGGTTAACATCGACATTCAGGGTCGAAATTTGGGACTGAGGTTGGAGTAAGGATTCAAGATCGAGGTTTGGGGCTGGGTTAGGACCGGGATTCGAGACCAGGTCAGGGTTGGGATTTGAGACCAGGTTGGCGTCAGGATTCAAACCAAGGTCAGGGGTCAGGATTTGGGATTCAGGATTCAAGACTGGGGTCAAAGGTAGGATTCGGGATGAAGGTCAAAATTTAGGGTTATGGTTGATGTTAGGATTCAAGACTAAGTCAAGGTTAGGATTTGGGGTCAAAATCTGGGTCAGGATTCGAGACCGAGGTTGGGATTCAAGGTTTGGATCAAGATTTTGGATGGAGGTCAGCATTAGGGTCTTGGCACCGACCTCGATCTTGAATCCCAATCTTGACCCCAACCCTGGTCTTGAATTTAGATCCTGACTCTGGTTCTAAATCTTGACGTCGACCCCTAATCTTGACCCCAACTGTTGTCTCCAATTTTGACCTTGAATCTAGATCCTGACCCTAGTTTTGAATCTCAACCCCAACCTTAAATTTTGACCTCGACACCGGTCTCGAGTTATAACCCTAGCCCTAAATCCTGATCTAGACCCCAACCCTGGTCCCGAATCCAATTCTTAACATTGAATCTCGACTCTGGTCTCGAATCTCAATGTTGAACCTAAATCTTAACCCCAACCCTGGTGCCGAATACTAACCCTAACCTCTGTCCCGAATCCCAATCTCTACCACAGTCCCAAATGTCGACTCCGATCTCGAATCCGTACCCCAACCTTGAATCCTGACTCTAACCCTGGTCCCAAACCCCAACACCAACCCCGACCTCCGTCCAAAATCTCAACCCTGAACCCAATCTTGAGTCCCGCCCTAACCTTAAACTCATATCCTAATCATGGTCCTGAATTCCAACCCTAACCCTTGCCTTAAATCTCCATACCTCAGTACTTAATCTCAACCCTAATCTTGAATCTCGACCTTGTCCTAAATTTCAACCCTAACCACGAATCCCAACCTGGTCTTGAATTTTGACTCCAAAACCATGACCCAAATTTACTATATTTAAAGTTTAAATATCAATACAAGACAATACAGTAGAAAACAAAAATTGTACAGTGTAATACAACATGTTAATATAGTGTAAAACTAAACAATGTATTGCATAACACTAATATTGTGACGACCTGCCTTTTCGGCCCGTCACTTAACTTTTCTTAAACATCGTTTATAAAACAGTAATCTTACTGACTTAGTAAGAAAATACTGAATTACAAAAAAATTTTCTTAATTAAGCATTTAAAACTGTTGCGACCTTTGTCGCCATTCCTGTTGAGACTTCGCTCAACCTTTGTCTTTAAAATCATTTCAAACTGTTTCTTAAAACTGAATAAGAAACATTTACTAAAACATAACTTAAAACATCATTTCATAATTGTATAATACATTTAGTACAATGTATCGTAAAACTTTTGAAATCACTTCTTGAACTTTGATTTCCTTGAAAACTTGGAAACACTACATTAAATAGTGTAAAACCTTTTCTTTGCGTAGCGGAAGTAAACTGTAGTGGTATCCATTCCCATATCTCGCATCTACCCTTTCGTAGCACTCAGCTCTGCTAACGGGTCCTATTGGTCACCCATATATTACCTACAGCATGAACAACTTTTTATGAGCTTACGCTCAGTAAGTTCAAACATAAACTCACAAACCGTTAAAAACATACTTTAAATCTTTCCTCATAAAACTTTCCTCTTGAAACATATTTCATAAACGTACTTCATAAACGTTCTTCATAAAACATTTCTAAAACGTTCTTCATAAACGTTTTCATAACACATTTCTAAACGTTTGCGTAAACGTTTTTTGTAAAGCGTTGCTTATACGTTTTTCACAACACGTCGTTTATAAACCTTTCTTGAAAACATGAAAATGTTTTCCATAAACATTTATCATAAAACATTCCTCAGAATGTTTTTCATAACATACAAATGTTTTCATAAACATTGAACATAAAACTTTTCTCAATAAGGAATATAAGCAAATTCATAATGCATGACTCCCATTATGCTCCATTATGAACTTTCATTTATGAGCATTTTATGAACACTCTTTTCTTGCTTTAACTTACTATTCTCGTTCTTAACTTTCTTTATCTTTCATTCACTTTCCTTACCTTGCTTTAGTGTTCGTACCAACTCATTAATCATGAGATCATTAACATGATGCTTCCCTTGCGGAAGACTTGAAACCATCAATCACGTGGTCAAGTACCTCATATCTTAGAGGTTAACTTTAACTTTACGTTCATTACCTCATAACACAGAGGCTGGTACGACACTTTTCTTTTTATCCTTACTTTACCTTCTTATTGTCTTTTGTGAGCATGACAAATGCAGTCACATTATATGCAAACACACTTGCAATTCATACTTGTACTATAAAATTTATTGCATACATAACAAATGCATCATAAAGCTTATAGCTTTAATTATAAAATATTATGCATTATCAAAAATGCAAACCATACTTTAAAATATTCTGAAAATCATAACTTGTACTTTTAAACACGTTGCGCATATCAATATGCCATAGACTTTAAACATAGTATTTGCAAATTCATTGCAAACCTCTCCTTAAATCTTTAAAACTTTTGCATAACAATTGCAAACTCATTGCAAATCTTGTTTTAAACTTTAAACCATTTGCATAACAAATGCAAATTTACTTTAAAATTAACTTGCAAAGCAATTACAAACACATTTGCAAACATATAAATAAGTATTTGAAAATCTTTTACTTTATGCTGTAAGTGAGGTCTGAAACTTACCCGTCTATAGCACTAGCGTTCTCTATTCCTTTCCTATCTCGTTCCTTTCTCCTTTTATTAGTCGGCTTCTGTGCCTTGATCATACGACAGCCGACTTATTAATAATCTTCCTTTTTATCAATCCACTCGATTGATAATAAAACATAAACGTTAAACATGCATTCCCTTTATATAACTTCCCGTCTCACTGGTGGCTACGTTACTCAACGTATTACGGAACATTTTTCGTCTAATGACGTTATGCTAAATCGAAGTGTTCAGCTTCGTTCTAGCCATTTTTATAAAAATGACGATTTTGCCCTTGACGGGTTTTTCGTCCATTTTGTGACCTAACAAAACTCATAACTTAACATTCCATTACGTACATAATACAGAAAAATCACCACTAAGAAATATTTTTCGACATCGGGCGTTCCGGGTCCGTTTTGGTCTTTTTTCATAAAATGACCATTTTGCCCTTGGTCTCATTTTCCTTCATTCTTACATAAAACAGTGTACCAATCACTGATCATGCAATTTCATAAATCTTATGAAAGCATCTAAATATGATTCATACTGTAAGCGAGATTGCTACTTACTTGGACTCTGAGCTACGCGGGTCCGGTTGTACCTCGTTGTATCCACAGTATGTGAAGCATCCTCTACAGTGCTCCTCGAGCTACCATAAATGGCTAGGAGTGCTTCTTGGAGATCTTACATTCTTGAACATATCCTTCTGGACTCTGATAATGCAATTTGAATCGCCTCAATCCGTGTACAGTCGGTACCAGATAATTTTTATCGGAGTAGAATTAGCTCAAACATAGTTCACCGTTGCGTTCAGAGCATCGAAACGAGTTGGGAGGCGGTCTCGGATCATTGATCGGAGGTCTGGATCATAAAATCCCAAAACGAGTCTTGGCCGGCCGTTGACCGCCGATCCGGCGTCAACTGCCCTCGTTGGTGGCTGAGCTTGAGCCTACCCCCCCTAAATTGACCCGCCTGAGTCCATTGGTGGGGTCAATTTCATGAAATTTGGCCTCTAACCACAAAAATCGAGGCTGCCGTCGACGGTAGAAAACGGCGAGATTCGATCTCGGTCTTCCGGCGATGGTGCCGTGAAATTGACTTGGAGAAAAGCTTCCCCAGGTCCCTCTAAGCAATCCCCCAAGGTGGGGTTGCTCAGCATGGCGTGAGGCGGTGGCTCCGCCTACCCTCTCAGCGGCGCACGATGGAGACGTTGTTCTCCGTCCATCCGTGGTTGATTCGTGCAATTGAGGTGCCGAATCACTTCCTCTCATTCCTCTGAGGGTGTTCGTAACCTCAATTTGGCCCAACACGGCCTAAAATGATGAACCCAAGCTCCTCCATGGTGGCGGTGGCGGGCGGCTTCGATCACTGGCGAGGGGCTGTTGGGTGGTGCAATTGAGTGGGGGCTTCCACTCTCCATCCCTCTCTGAGCGTTTTGGCACAAGCGGTGTGCCTCATCGTCGACGGAGATGGCGGCTCCAACGGTGGTGCCACGGCGGCCTTAGGGCAACTCCGATGAGGCTTCTTCGGCCGGAATTGAGCTGGGAAAAAGTTACCTTCTTGTTCCTCTCTTCACCCTGAGTCCATAGAGACCAAAATCATCTCGATTGGTGGTCGGACGGAGGAGAAATCAGCTCAAAAAATTTTGGGTTCCATCGCCACTTTGGGCAGCGCATGAGCCTCCCTCCGGCAGTGTTTTGGGCTGCTCGGCACACCGTTGAGCTCAGCTCGTCGAGATCTTTCCAACGGTGTGGGAGGTGTCGAAAAAGGAGCTCAAAATCTCAAACTCACTTTTGAGGAGAGAGAAAATGATGAGAGAGAAAGTGTCGAGATTTATCCTGATTTTCTCTTCTTTTTTTTCTTTTTTGCTTTTATATGAAAAAGTGTAATCTACACTTTTTACACAGTCTAATTCTGTACTGTGTGACTTTACAACAGTCCAATTCTTACACTGTATTACTTTTATAGTGTAACTTGCATACTGCATAATTTCATCAGTGTATTTACCTTACACTGCATTATACCAATACCGTATAATTTTCATGTTATTATACAATATTTTTTCTTAAATAATGTTTTTTGCCTCAATTTAATCCTCAATTTAATGTATTTTCAGTGCAGTAAAAAATCAAGTTGTTATAAATATTATACAATACGATATGCCAAACATGCCCTTATATTATAACAATCAAAAGTTTTGATTATAACTGAGACAACTAAACACACTATAATTAAAACATAAGAGAGTGACGAAAATAGGCCAAGTTTAGGAGAAAATAAAATTAAGGAAAATTTTCATGTTAGTACCATGTTATATCGAAATATGCGTTTGGTACCCAATATTTTGGAATATTTAATATTGGTATCTCGATCTTTAAGAAATTTTTTTTTATTTCCTTGGAGCCTTTTTGGACATGAAAAGACAAAATTACCCTTTTGTATAGTTGATTGAAATTTTAAGTAAAGAAAAAAGAAACTAAAAAAAAACGTCCCTAAAAAAAACTTAAAAAATATCAATTTCATCATCTTCTTCCTTTCACTTATAATTACAAAACCTAGTAGACCCCCTTTAAAAAAACTCAACAAATTAGAAATAAACAAAGCCCAAACACCCAATTTCTTCCCACCCTCTCTCGACCTCTTCACTCTCCAAAAGTCCTGCCCGAAGACCTCGTCCACTGCGAGATCCCCTACCCCTTTCTCTCCCCTCTCTCTCCCCTTTTTAATTTCACTATGCCATCGTTGAAGAAGAAAATTTTGAAGAAAAACACTTCTTCATCACTAAAAAAAAATTGATATGAAAAATTGGTAGTTCTAGGTCTTTGCTCCCTCATGCCTCTAGTTCCAGTCAGATCCAACTCACCAGCAACGTCCTTGTCCTTCTATGCCGACCTAGCTCCCTCCCTGCCACCACCCCCTCAACGACGTCCAGATCTCACCGATCCTAACATTCCTAATTCCCGCATCCTTTGATCTCCTCTAGGCTTCGAACTTGGCGATAATGATGATTCAATGGGCAACAACAACGAAGGTCCGATCTCCCTTGGTTTGAAGAAATTGGGTTCCATCGCCCCTCTTTCCTTTGTTTAACATTCACCGCCGCCTCTAGGTGGGTCACTGAGCCTTAGATCTATGAAAAGGGAGGCCGATTGTGATGTTGTTAGGAGAAGAGGAACATCGTGGTAGATGGGAGAGCTTCGACTATGGGGTTAGGGAGGACGAGATTCAGATCTCTGTCATTTACTGTCGATCAACTTTGTAAGCTTGTCGTCATGAAGAAGTAAAAAAAGGGACGGTGGACAGTAAAGGTGGGCGACAGAGAGGAGCTGGTTTTGGTTTTGGTTTTGGTTTTGGCTTTGCTAGGATTTTGTTTTGTGGAATAAAAATCAGATTAGGTTTTTTTTTTTTTAGTTTTGGTTTTTTTTGTTGCTCAAAATTTCAATCAACTGTACACAAGGGTAATTTTCTCTTTTTATATCCCAAAAAAAGGCTTTGCAGTACTAAAAAAAGATTTTCTCAAAGGTCGAGTTATAAATATTAAATATTTTAAAACATAAACGCATATTCAATATAACACAGGGTACTAACGTAAAATTTTTCCTAAAATTAATAACACAAGTTCCTTTAAAATTTAGAATAAATAGCTCAGTTGGTCTCAAACTTTTTTTAAAAAGTGCTATTTGATCCTCAACTTTTTTTTATTTAACTGGTCTAACCGTTTAAAAAATATACGATTTGGTCCTTAACTGTTACGTTTGACTGTTAAAAAAATGTTTTGACCACTTAATGAGCATATTTTAGTAAAAATACCTAATATTTGTTAAAGAAATTAAAATTAAAACATAATAAATTTAAAAAAAAGGCAAATAAATAAATATATTATTAAAATCAGATTTTTTTTTGAGTAATTTGCATAGGTGGTCCCTCAACTCTTTACTAAGTGACACTTTAGTCCCTTTTCTTTTTAATTTTGACAAAATAACCCTCAAACTCTTTAACCCTTGGTAATTAAGCCCTTTCGATCAAATTTTTAAGGAAGAATGACGAGCATGTTAGGTAGTCTCATATATAGGGTATTTTAGTTTAAAAAACAAATGTTTTTAGTTTCACAAAAATTAAAACAAAAATCTACCAAAAAAGTAAGCTTAAATAACCTATTTTCTTTCAAATAAAAAAAATAAATGAAGTTGATCTGACACCTAATGTGTTTTGTTTTCATCTTCGTCTTTGTCCGTCGTCATTAAAGAAGGTCTGGTGGGGAGCGGTTAAGGCCGAGAGCTTCTAAGGTGCCAGAGCAACACAAAAGCCATTACTCTAAGCACAAGTGTATTATTAGTCCATTTGATAAATGGATTTAAATTTAGTGATTTGATTTGAGTTAGTGTGATTTGAATTAGGATTTAAGTTAGTGATTTAAATTGTTATCTAAATTGACGTTTGGATGTGCATTTAAGTTTTAATTTGAGTATGGAATAAAATTAAAATTTATATTTAAAGAGGTAATAAAAATAGTTTTTGATTTATCAACAAATCTAATAAAATCTATATACGTTTCAAATACCCAAATTCATTTCCTAGAAAAAATCCCCAAACTCATGGTCGTTGGTCAACAATATAGCAAGTAACCCACTTTTTATATATAATTTTGGGCGGTAAATATTGGAATCAGCTGGAAATAGATTGCTTCAACAATTGTCAAAATATGTTGGTGGTTTTTTGTTTTTTGTTTTCTTTTTTCTTCTGAGTGTTGGCACTTTGTCCGGTGGAAAGAGATTTAGGTGTTTCCGTCAAACTCTGTTGTCATTGGGAAAAGAGAAAAATCTTGAATCTAAAATTGCCCCGGAGATTTGACTTTAAATCATGTTTGTCTTTGATCAAGTTCATTAGGTGTTGGAGCGGTCGTAGGCCTCTAGAGTGTAGTCATTCACAATCTTCGTCAGAGGCTGGGCCTGATAAAACGTGGTTGATGGAGACCTTGGTCCACCTTGAAGAGAGATCATATCACGTTCAAGAACTGGGTCTAATGGAGTGGTTCTTTGTTTCTTTCTTTCTTTCTTTCTTTTTTTTAGTTTATTGAAAGTTAAAAGAAAGGGTATTCAAAAAAATAATAAAAGTTTTTCAAAAAAAATATATAATAAAATGAATGTGAATGGTGACATTTTAGTAATTGTAATATTAAAAATCCTCATGTTTGTTTCCGTCTGTTTTTAATGGCAGCTTAATTGCTAAGGGTTAAAAAATTTAAAGGTTGTAATGTAAAAATTAAAAAAAAAAAAAAAGAATTAAAGTGTCACCTATTAAAGAGTTAAGGGACCACCTATACAAATTAAATTTTTTTACTAAAAATCATTTTTTCAACAAAAATTAGATAAATTCTTTATAAAAAAACATATCTAATTCCCTGAAAAAAAAAACCAAGGCTTTTAAAAAAGTTAAAAATTACTTAAAAATAGTAAACATTAACAAAAATTAAACCTTTCTCGTTTCGACATTCACTCTCCCCTACCCGTATCTTTCTCAACCCTTATTGGCTGTCACCCACCACCCATAACCTTTGTGTTTCTCCCTCAAAACACAATATACAATACACAAATATGAAAAAAAAAAAAAAAAAAAAACCACCAAGGGAGGTAACGTTTCGACAGTGGAGATCGCGAGGCAAGTTCTGGGCTCACGACATAGGGGCATTGCAAGAGGGCCATCAATGCGGTTTGGGCTTGCGACGAAAAAGGTGCTTCGAGACGGATCATGACGGAGGAGATTGTGACATTCGGGGCTCGCGACAGTCACAGGTCATCGTCTTTGACAACAACACCGCTAACCGAGTAATCGAGGATGGGGACCGAGGGGTTCAATGGCGGTGACGTGGGGGAATGGGCCGACGGTGGGTCTCAAAATTTTTTCTGATTTGTATTTTTTTTTTGAAAATTTTGTATTATTTTTTAGGTATATTGCTATATTAGTCCCCAACCTTTCATGAAAGTGAGATTTTGGTCCACAACCTTCTTTTTTTTATTTTTTGATCCCTAACCTTTCATTTTAATTGCTAAGGGACTATTTTAACTAACTTATGTTAACTTTTTTGTCACACGAGCTGCACATAATATCCTTAGTAAGGACATTTTAGTACAATATAATATTTTTAAAGACATTAAATTTAAAACATATTTATTTAAACTATTAAAATTAAAATTAAAATGTAAAAAAAAAAAAACCAACAACAACAACAATAATAAGAAGTCTCTCTCTTGATCTAGACTCTCGCTAGGGAAGGGGCGACAGGGTTAGGGAACGTGACGGGGGTGGCAGTGACAGGGTGGGAGGACGCGACAGGAATGGGCCGAAGGGAGAGGGGTTGCTGGGGCTCCGATGGACTTGTCGGGTCCAGTAGTTGTGTCGAGGTCATAGGGAGGCAGGTGGGGTGGGTGCGATGGGAAAAGGGCTCAATAGCGATAGGGTGGTGGGTGGGGGCTAGGCTAGACACCATCTTTTGTGGTTGGGGGCCCGAAACAAGTTTGGGAGCTTTGGGAAGGGCGACGGCATGTGGAGGGTTGTTGGCTGGGGTTAGGGGGTTGGGCCCCCCAGTGGAGTCGCTGGTGTAGGAGTAAAGTGGTGGGCAGGGGTGGGCCACAGAAGAAGACAGAGAATGGAAGAAGAGATGAGGAGAGAGAAAGAAAATAGAGACAAAATAGAAAAATTGATTCTTTGTTTTTGTTTATGTTTTGTTGATTTTGAATTATTTTGAGGTAAAAATCAAACCAATGGTTGTGATTTGGTGTTTTTAAATCAATGGTTATGATTTATTTTGGATTTTTTAATGAATCCATTATTTTGAAAGGTAGTTTAGTAATTTTAATTAAAAAAATGAATCTAGCTATTTTAACAATCAAACTTAACGGTTTGACCATTAAAATGGTCCATCAACAACTAAAATAAAAAGGTGGGACCAAAAGATTAAAAAAAGATTAGGAACTAAAATTTTACTTGCATGAAAAATTAAAGACCAATTAAAATTTACCCTTATTTTTTTAGGAATTTTTTTGAGGAATTATTTTAAACGTAATTTAGTAATTTTGCTTAAAAATAATGTTCAAAATTGTTTTCCATCCAAAATAAACAGTTAAGGACCAAATCTTACATTTTAAACAATTAAATCCAATTAAATAAAAAAATTAAGAACTAAACTGCCCCTTTTTAAAAAGATTGAGTGCCAACCAAATTATATACCAAAAAATTTAACAGCATAAGTTTTTTTAAGTTAGTAAATACTAAATTTATCCTGGTAAGTACTAAATCTATCCTTGCAAACAACTTTGCTCCCTCTCCCTCGTCCTTTTTCCTCACTCACTTGTTCATTTATTTACAGAGACAGTTGAAAAGCACAGAACATCAATGAAACAAAGCACAAAAGATTTTATTTGCCAAGATCCAAAAAAAAAAAAAAAAAACACTTAAATCAAGTGCATTTCCATTTCTTTTTTCAAAAAACGCAGCAATTCCAAACTTCGCAAAGATCGAAGAACATATAAGATCAAACTAAGCACAGAGGTCCTTGACGGTGGCTCGTACAAACGACCTCGACAGAAAGTTGTGGCGGCAGCTCATTGATGGCAAACCGCGACGACGACTCGTGAAGGTTAGTGACCCAATGCCTCGTGAAGGTCCATCTTCTATCCTTGATTGCGATCCTTGACACCTTATGGTGACGCGAAGTAAGGGATAGGTAGAGAGAGAATCATCATGGGCAAGAAGGAGAGAGAGTAATTGCAGAGGAAGAGAGAGAGGTGGGGAGATAAGTAGACTTGCGATAGAGAGAGTTTTTTTTTTTTTTTAACCCGAGAAAGAAGGAGAAAAAAAAAAGACAGGGAATAAAATTAAAAAAATAAATATTTAAATTAATTAATTATTTGACTATACTTTTTATTTTTAATTACGTCTCAGTTTATTTTTAAGTTTTAAAAACTATAAAAACATTATTTGAATTTAAAAAACTTATTTTAATTTTATTCCTTACAAATTTTCAGACCAAAATAATATGAGAATAAACAAAAATACCTTTAATTAGACCGGTTTTGTTTTCATATTATATTTTTTTCTTGAGAATATTTTTCATAAAATATATTAACATTCAAAATGCTATGAAACTTAAGCTTAATTTTCAATTTTGATGATTTATTTTAGGGATTTTTATGTTTTTAAATCTATAAAATATTTTCCATAATTGTTTAAAGATAATTATATTATTTTACTTTATTTTTTCTTTTTATGGGGTTAAATTAAAAGTTTTTCACATTAAAAAAATTTATACTTTTTAAAAATATAAAAATAAATTAAAAAAATAGTTAAAATTACCTACCATATAAGTATGTAACTAACTCATGTCTAAATCACGTTACATGAATTTTCACATTCATGTCGTTTTGTGACATTATTGTCGTTGTTTTGGTTGATACAGAGATTCGGCGTCAAGGCCAAAACGCGCCGCCAACTTGATCAAATCAGACAAACAAAACAAACAGAACCATTCTGAAATTCTAGGGTTTTAGAAACAAAGTCTTCTTCTTCCCAAGTCTTAAACCCATTTTTCTTCTTTCCCCAGAAAACCAAAATAATAATAATAATAAAGAAATGGAGCAGCGACTCGCCAATTCATGGCGTCTGACAGTAAACGAGAAGAAGTTCATCGAGACGGCTCTTCTCTCCGACCTCCGAATCGACGGCCGCCGCCCATTCGACTACCGCAACCTCACCATCAACTTCGGCAAGCAAGACGGCTCCGCCGAGGTCCAGCTGGGTCAGACCCACGTCATGGCCTTCGTCACCGCTCAGCTCACCCAGCCCTACCGTGACCGCCCCAACGAGGGCTCCCTTTCCATCTTCACCGAGTTCTCCCCTATGGCCGATCCCTCCTTCGAGCCCGGCCGCCCCGGCCAGGCCGCTGTCGAGCTCGGCCGCGTTGTCGACCGCGGCCTCAGGTGAATGAATGATAAAATACCCTTCTTTTTTAGATTTCAGTAAGTCAATTTTAAGAAAAATTGGATTTTAATTTCGAGGTTTGAAAAATCAATGAACGAATGTGTAGGGAAAGCAGGGCGGTCGACACAGAATCGCTATGCATCCTATCAGGAAAGTTGGTCTGGGCCGTACGTATTGACCTCCACATTCTTGATAATGGAGGGTAAGCTCTAAAATTTTCCATTTTTTCCAAGTTTTGTTTTCATTGTTGTTTTAGTATTTGCATTGTTTTTTCTTCTGAATGTTTTTAAAAATGTGGACAGAAACCTTGTGGACGCTGCAAATGTTGCTGCTTTGGCCGCACTGTTGACGTTTAGAAGGCCTGAATGCTCTTTGGGAGGAGAAGATGGTCAAGAAGTTATTGTGCATCCACCTGAGGTCCGCACATGGAACTTCTTTCGAATATAACAAGCGCATACTTGTATTTGTAAAAGTCCTATATTTATTGAACACGTAAATAGAAAATTGGTGTGTTAGAAAAAGCTCACTTGAAATCTTACTCTATTTCATGTTGTATCGTGTAGGAGAGAGAGCCACTACCTTTGATAATCCATCACCTTCCTATAGCAGTTACCTTTGCATTCTTTGGTAGCGAGAGTAGTGTGGTAAGTGAAAGAAAAAATTGTGTCTCTTCTTAATTGTGAATGTCTGTTTGGTGCTTGGTTTTGATGGTTTAATTTGGGCCGGATGTTGGGCAGGTGATAGATCCAACCCACCATGAAGAGGCTGTAATGGGGGGACGAATGACGACGACTTTGAATGCAAACGGTGATATTTGTGCTATTCAAAAAGCTGGAGGGGAGGGTATTTTGCATAGCGTTATTATGCAGTGCTTGCGAATTGCTTCTGTTAAAGCAAGTGATATTACGGATAAGATAAAGAAGGCAGTAAGTTTTGCTGTGTTGAATAGTTTTCCAGTGATGTTTTGTGTTGAAACAAATGACAGTTATGGAAGGATTGCCATTTTTTGTTTCTGATGTTCAGTTAGCCACCATTTTGGTTAAATTTTATGTCAAGGCCTCTATTATTTGTCTTGTGATTTAGGCAAAGAAAGCATTCTTTTTGCGTTGGCAAATTGTTTATTAGCATTGCCACGTTATTTTGTTAACTTTCCTAATACAATATCCATTAGGTTGATACGTATAACACAGAAAGAGCATTAAGGAAGATCAAACGCCATCCTTCTTCTACTCCTACGGATCTTGATGGAACTCGTTCTGATTTAAGAGAAAAACAAAGCCCTTCAGTTTTTAGGAAGGCTACCAGTGAGTTCCCCAGCCATCATACAGAAAAAGTAAAACCACCATCTGAGTACAATAAACCTGAAATCATTGAAGGCGAAACCAACTCATCAGAACAAAGACAAACTAAAGTTGCAAAGAACTTCATTGGGGGGCCTTCGAGTTGGTATGCTGCTAGATCTTTCATTATTTTTTATTGTAGCCTCGGATCCTTAATAGGATTTTAATCTGTTCGCTGTTAATTGAGTCTATATGTTTAATGGTCTTCTTCTTTTTCTTCAGGGATCCTTACTCTAAAGGCGTTGATCCAGATTTTTTGAAAGCTTCCCTGGCTTCACGTAAGCCTTCCATTCTTTTCATTTTCAGATAACCTTATAAATCTGATGTAATGCACATGGTTTTATGGGAAAAAAAAAAACTTATTTTTAAGTGCAGAACACGCAGGAACATCGACAGGTAGTAAAAAGCAGAAAGAATCAAGAAATGAGAACATGTCTAGTGTAGGCAAGTTGGAGGAAACTTTTGAAGATGTTAATCAAGGATCTTTACCCGTTGAAACAGCTCAAGAGGAACAGCAAGCAAAAGGAGAGAAAACATTGAAGGATGCTGTGAAGCCTAAGAACAAGAGAAAAAAGAAGCAATCTTTCTCTGGTGCAAGCTAAGCTGAGGCATGACAATTTGTTGGAACTTAATGAGGAAACAAGAGTTGGAACATGATGTGCAACTTAATATAGATGGGTGACTTTGTTCAACTTTGGAGTGACTCGTCTGATTGGTATGGCTGAGCTGCAAGTAATTTATGAACTCTTCATAATTTGGGCTTTTGCCCGCTTCTAAGATCGGCTTAGCTGAATTCTTGTAGCAATGGATCAAATAGATCAAGAATGATTCCGTTGTCATTGCTGAAGCTGCTAAAATGAGCTTTAGTGCGTTTTGCACGCTAATTTGATGCTCGATTCTTTTTTTTATTATTTTTTATTTTATTTTTGAGGCAGTGTTTTGCTCTTTGGAAGGTGTATTTTCCCTCTGTTCTTCTCTTTTTCAGAGAAAATGTACATGAACAAAGAAATCCGGATTATTGTCAAATCTACAGATCTTGGTATTGAATGTTTAGTTTTAAAAGTGTCACAATACTCGTTAGTCTCAACCTTATTGCTCCTTTCTACAAATCATCGCTGCAACATTTCTACGTTATTTTATGAATACATATTTCACTGTTTCGCACTAGAAATATATCTTCTAGTTCACTATGGAGTGAATTGCTGCGATGGCCTACATATCAGTCCACATATCACCAAGTAACATTTACTTAACCCTGAGGGCAATGGATTAGCCTCTCGTGTCCAAGACGAGACTTATCCCTATCAGCTTCTGCTTTATTAGGGAATATGGTATTTTCATTTTAAATGACTTTTCCCGAGAAGTAAGTGAGCTTTACCTTATAATCTTCTTCTTCTCTGCCACCTGTCCCCACCTTTTTTTCTTTTTTTGAAAATTCTGTAATGGGTATTAAAAAATATATCTTACTAGTATATATCTGTTTTTCCACCATAGATGTGAAAAAAAGAATATTAATGAGATTTAATGGTCGAAAAACATACACTATCAGTGGAATACCCGCTATCAGTGAAATACCCGCTAAAGGAGGTTTTTTTTTTTTTTTTTTTTGTTTGATTGAGCACTTTGTTATTCTTCATTCGCCTCATTAGAAGGATAATGTACTTTGACATCACAAGCAGAATAAGGATGAAGGTTTTCAATGTGATCATATACCTAAATCCTTTCTATCCATTTGTTTTTCTCCATTCATCATAATCAACTCAAAGAAAGAACTTACCTTTTCGTTTTAATAAAGGAAAGTAATGAAACTTACTTATTTTTATCATTGAAGGAATGACACGCATCCCTTTCTCAGAAAACTAAAATGATCTCAAGGTGGTTTGTTGAAGTTGGCTGCCGACTTTTGCTGAAATTTGTTATATTCCCTTTTCAAGTGACCAACCAAAGAACATTAAGTGGCATTATAGTTGCGAATCTTTCAATCCCATCGTTATATCTTTCCTTTATTTTTCTTTCTAATTTCATTGGATAGCTGTAAAGTTAGGTGAAGGCTTGTTAGAAACATTACAAACATCAGAGGCACACACACAAATGAGTAGTGTTAGTGTTTAGCTTTCTCATCCTACTGACGTGGGAATGGCCCCACCACCAGTAAAGGTTCGGTTAGCCACAGATTTTACTTTTATTTTTCGCAAGTTATTTATTTATTAATTCTTGCAAATAATACCCAAACTTTATATTCGACCTCACTTTAATTCATGACTTTTAAAACATCTCAAATTCACCCATAATGTATTTCTTTGTAAAATAAAACTACGTTGACTTACACAACCAATGAGAATGACTAATAAGATGTTTGGGAGAACGTTTGAAATTAAATATGATGATTTGAAAATTATAGCATGTGAAAGTTTTACACTATAAATTTTGCTTATTATTGTAACAATGTAGCCGTTGAGAGTTTTGTAGTGTTTGTTAGGTGGAACCAATAATTCTAACCAAGATGTTAAACATAGGTTAAAGTTGAAACAAATTGATAGATTGAAAATGATTTTGGGTCTTTTTAAAAGTCATGGATGAAAATAAGATTGATAGTAAAATTCATGGACCATTTATAGGTGTAAACTTCCTTTTCTTTTCTTTTTTTTTTTTCATTCTCCTTCTCTGCTTGTGCAATTTTATATGAGATTCAGTCATGCTTTTTTATTTATCTTTTGAACCTCTTTTCACCTTTATTCGAGTTTAATCTCATGACTCATAAAAGCACTTATTTATTAAATTTGGCAGATATTTTCCATCACCAAATGATTTCTTTTTTCTTCTGGTTTGAATAATAGAACTGAAATTCTATAATTTCCTACTTCATGGACCCCAAAGGAGAAAGAAGAACTATGATTATAATACCAAAACTGCCACTCTCACTAAGGAGGTGAGATGGATTGTCTTAAAAACGTGAATCAGGTGGCTCTCCTTTCACATTTATCAATCAGAAAAATAACTTAAAATGGTTTATCAAACCATAATTTATGGAACTTTTCAATTAGCATAAAAGATTAGAATCTCTTAGCAAGCAAAATATTTCATATGTTGCATTAAAAAAAACTAATAAAAAAAAGGAATCTTTTGGCCGGTTGAGCAGGTCCGACCACAAAGATTCCACATACGACAAGATGCAATCCGCTTCCCGCCACACCTTCGACTGGCGCCCCATGCTTCATCATCTTATCATATGGACCCTACTTCATCGTTTTATTAGCAATTTAAGTCGAGGAGTCGTATGCTTTTGAAATTTCACACTTTGAAAATTTGGTTGTCTTATGGCTTTTACTTTAAAAAACGAGGGTGCAACATATAAGATTTAGAGAAAATACAACGAGTTGAGAGGTATACAGTTATCTTATAAATTTATCGTTCATCATAGCATAAAATTAAAAAGTGTAATTCTTAACAACTACTAGTATTATTTTTACAAAATTGATATGTATTAGCAATAACATGGCATGAAAATTATATCAGTTTTCAAATAATGTAGGAAGTTCACAGAATCCAATACAAACACAATGGTTGAAGCAAGATACTACTAATAAGGTGTTTGACGTGGTGGTTAGAATCATTAGTTAAAACTGTAAACACTGTAGTATGTGAGAACTTTACATTATAGTAACTTTTTTTTATACTGTAGCATATAAGAGCTTTAAACTGTTTATGACTGAAAAATTATTAATTAAAACCAACATTTTCAAACAAACTATAAATAATTTTAGGGACCAATAATTTGAGATTAATAGGGCGTAATAATGGAGAAGGCATAGCTCTTAATCCAAAATTCAACAGGTTCAAGCGGCCACCATCGTGGGCCAATGAGGATGACGAAGCTGACATTAATCCTTAAGCTTTATAAACACCATTGACTACAAAAAGGGGGGAGAGATTATAATTTAATATTCTCTGTGGAAAGAAAAAAAAGCCTCATTCAGTCATTGATTTTAAAAAATCTTTTTCATTTTATGCCTTAAAACTCCACTATTTAAGAAATAGTATACTCTAATCTAGTATTACTTAACCGTTTAATAAATAAGTTAGAATTAAAAGTTTAAACTAAAAACATTATAATAATTTAGAGTTAGAATTAGTTTCAACTAAGGTTGTCAAACGAAGCTTTTATTAATAATAGGGTTTTGTTTAAACAAGAATACTCGTTATTATAGTACATGACACTAGTCACACGTCTCTAACACATCAAAGACGTACCAAATAAATGTTTGAATACATTGGTTAAAACTAATAATTTAAACTAATTTTGATTAAAAATACTTTAACATGTAAAAATTTTACACAATAATATATTTTTTGCTTAACACTTTACTATATAAAAATTTTATATTACAATAATAAAAAATTTTAGCCCCAACTCACATTTTCAAACGTACCTCAAACTTTGTTATATTTTCAATTTTCTTTTCTTGAAAAAAAACTCAACTCGTGCAGTTGGGCCTGCCAAACACAAGTGTACGACGATGACTAATAAGATCCGACGGCTGAAATTGTGGAATCTTTTCTATGATGAGAAAAATCGAAGAGAATGACTGGACTTATGTTCCTTGTGATGGAATGGTCTTTTAATGTAGTACCTTCATAAACTTTATGAACAGAAAGTCTAGCAGCTTACAGTTTTATGTAGCTTTCATATTAATTAATTTACAAAAATATTATATACATATGCATGGAACAAGAGTTTTGTCCATAAAAGTCATTGGAATTAGGTGAGGAAAGCATTACTAGCTCCCATGAATTATGAATGAAAGATCCTTTTTCCAATTAGAAAAGGGACATTTAAGTTATCTAATCAGAGAGATTATGGTAACTAAAGCAAACTTTTTCCTTGTCATTATTATTACAGCAGCTGAGGAGAAAGTTTCAGAAGGTCAATACACATATGTCAGAAGTTCATATGTTTCTCTGAAATAACTGTTAACCACCCCCAGTCCATATTCCAAGACGGACCCTCAAAACCTTCTCTCTCTCTCTCTCTCTGAGGGCCCTTAACGAAGACCAAAAACAGATCACCAAATAGGGTCCTCCTTTCCGGTTCGGTTGTGGAAGTTAGTCGATTGAGCAATCTACGGTTGAATTTATTTGCTATGGTCCATACTGATATGGTGACACCAAAAAAAGATAACAAGCCAATCACTTCTCTTTGGCGTGATTTGTGTAAATATTAGTACAGTTTTCTTCCTATTATCCTTTGTCCTCTCTCTCTCTCTCTATATATATATATATATAAGTACATATACATATCTGGCTCTTCAAGAATCCACCATGTCCATATTCCACTTAATATTTTTCATCTGGGTCCTCTTTTCAGCAAGCTTCTCACTCGTTATTGGCTCTAAAGCCTCATGGTGCCCACATGATTTTGTCGATAGACAGAACAGGAAGTTTGAGCAGAAAACCGATAGGTTCTGGGAATTTAAAGAGGAAACCAAAAATTGGGTTGAAGTTGAATTGCCTTATGATCTGATCTCTTGTGTTAATGACAACTGTACTAAAGTGGGGTCCATTGAAGCATCAAGAGAACATAATCATGATGTTGTAAGAAAAAAGGAGAGCTCAGAAGAAGGGAATTCTGGGTTTGTTCTGCCTATGAGAAAGAGAGTTTCTTTGAGTAAGATGTCCGAGACTTCCGTTTGGGTCACCGGAGAAAGCGGTTCAATCTATGAGAGGTTTTGGAATGGTGTTCAGTGGGTAGTAGCACCTCATGATTTGCCTGTATCAGTAGAACTAGAACATGCAGTTTCTGTTTTTATTGTCAACCACACAATTCTTGCTCTTTCTGAAGCTGGACATCTGTATCAGGTACTCACAGACAATCCAACAGTTACATCTTACCTTGTTTAAAAATAAATATCCCAACTCTGAGATATGTTGTAGTGGTTTGATTTGATCTCTCAGCTGTGAGAAGCAGGGGATATTTTAAACAGGAGAAGTAGTAATCATTGACCATCTATCTAATCAACTATATGGCTTGTCGTATTAAGCACTGCTAGACTTTCCTTGAATTCTTCAACGATGATCCTTATTTGGTTACTTTTTCCTTGTGTGCATGTTAAAAATACTGGCAAGAGTCTTGAAGTAGCACCTTGGTTATTCTATAGGCAGATATGCCCTTTTGTCCCTCTCTTTTTGAACGTTGTTTTTGTCCTTTCAGATGCAACTAACTGAAAGTTCCCAACCTATTTGGGTGGTGTTTATACCTACACTTGATCAAGGTACTGAAAAAGAGGAAAGTTCAGAGCTCTTGATCAAGTCCGGTGTTGTTTCACATGATGGAGAGTGAGTAAACCAATTTCAATTTGAGAGTGAATACATGCCAAGAAATACTTTGAAATTCCTTTATGAATAAACTTGGAAAATTTGTGGTTCTCTACTAACAATTCCTTGATTTTTTCTGCATTGCCTGCTAGGAGAATTTATTTCTGCACTAAAAATGGGACATTATTAGAACTTGCTGAGATTGATCCTCCAAGGTAAGACTTCAAGCATTTGGCTCAAATTCCTTCTGCCTCAAATTTGTTTGAGTCTCTAATATTTTAATTTCATTCCCAGTAAATTTTTTTTTTTTGCTATAACTTTAGAACAGATGGGTGAACCATGGCCAACCACCAGGTGCTAATGTTGCAGCAATAGCCGATGCTGGTGCAGCAAGGACAGAAGTAGTCTATACTATAAGGTGATGTTCCTCTCTGCTCTCTTGTTTGTGTATATATGCAAACTCACATCCTAAAGAAATGCTTGAAGACAGATCTTCTATTGCAGTTCTATAGGTGATCTTTACGAATATGACAGGAACTCGAAACCATGGTGGAAGAAGCATGTATGGAGTGAAGGAACTGTTCAAGGTGCTTCTCTTAAACCATTGAAGGGAAGTACTTTACATGGTTTAAGTGGAGATAATTCCATATCCGTTTTTCTTTTGACAAAGGTAACGCCTTTTTTCATCATCAAGTAACCATTCAGCACGTAAAATTATTAGGATGAGTTGAGGAAATATTTTAGCAGGAAAAAAAATGGGAATCTAGAGAGTTTCAGACTCAGCAGTGAAATTAACATCAACCTGCTTATATTTGACTGGTGATACATCGAGTATTATGATTCTGACATTTGACAAGGTGGTTTTTGTTGTCAGGTTGGAAATTTGGTAGAGAGAAGGTTGCACCAAAGGAAGTGGAAATGGATGGTCCATGGAAGTCCAAAAGATCAACACCTAACGTCTATCACACAAGCAGTACAAGATGACTTGAATGATAAGTTCTTCTCATTATTCTTCACTACATCTTCTGGGTCCGTTTTGGAATACCGAATACCAAAAAAATCTGGTGAGTCTAGTAAGAATTTGTATGAAACTTATTCTTGTTAACATCATATCCTTTTGAGTTTCTACTTACTATGAGAAAAATCATTGTGTCTGAATTTGAATTGTTTCTGGTTTCAAGCAAACAACATGACTTCGTTTCTATAAGATTATGAAAAAATAAATAAATAAATAACAGCTTCCATGGAAATTTATGCTGAGGACAGGCATTGCTCAAGAAAATCAAATTGAAGAAACATGGGTGAATCATATGCATCCTCCAAATGCCAAAGTTGCAAGAGGTATTGCTGGAGTACAATTTCAACTTGGAAGGATACTTTTTGCAGCCGATGATGGAAGACTTGCAGAGCTGCATCTTTCAGGTGTTGGTGGTGAAAATGCAGGGCCAACTCACCAAATCAATGTCAGGAAAAAAACAACATTGAAATATGTATGGTCAATATTAGATGCTCCAGAGACTGAAGGATGGAATGCCGAGTACTGCACTGAAGAACGCGGACCGACAAATTGCATCATGGGGATTAAAGATGAGCCAAATGACTGGACATCAAGATCAGTGACAAGGAGAAGGAAGGGAAGCCAGCAACAAGATTACTTATTACCAAATGTAGCAGCCAATGAGGCAACACAATATTCGGATGAATATAGTTTCGTGGACAATTGGATCGAGACAAACTTTCGTTTGAGAGTGATGCAAGGAGGGAGATCTTTTTTCTTCATAACTGAGGGCGGTTTTACATTTGAATATCTTTATACTGAAAATGCATGGATATGGCTTAGGCATGACCACACCACAGCTATAAGAGGTGCAGTGGGAAACTACAATGGAAGTTTGTATGTGGTTGACGCATACGGGAGTGTACTAATAAGAGAAAGGAATAGCAGTGAACTAGCATGGATTAATTGCACCGCTTTGAGGAAAGGCAGGCAAGTGATTGGAGGCCCTCCTTGGGATGGAATGCCCGGTCGGGCTATGAAAGTTACAGCAGAAGATTCACTCTTCTTTGTGGGCAAGAATGGAAGATTACTACAGTTCACCGTAAGTTAATAGGACCAAAAAAAAAAAAAGAATATCCAGCTATTTCTCCTTTTTACTTATCCAAGAGAAAGTAAAAATATAAATGGAGACTAACAGCTAAGAATTATTCTGCAGGTTGCATTGAGGAAATTCAAATGGAAAGATTGCAAAAACCCTCCAAGTACTAAAGTTGCATGCATAGTAGATCAGGAAATTTTCAGGGAAAACATAGTGTTTGTTGTCGGAACAAACGGTCGGCTATATCAGTACAACAAAGTGACTGAACTGTGGCACGAGCATTACCAGTCTCAGCATTTGGTTCTGTCTAGATTGCCAGGAACTGCTGCGAGGCCTTCTTTGATGTCCCTAACAGGCTCGCTTTTCATGCTCTCCGAAGATGGTGGATTAGTCGAATATCATTGGAATTCAGTGGATGGTTGGAATTGGGTTGAACACGGAGCTCCAAATAAAGGTGTAAAATTGGTTGGCTCTCCAGGCCCTTCCTTTGAAGGCAAAATACTGTTTTTGATTGGTTCAGATGGGAACGTATATCTAAGGTACATGGATCAAACGACATGGAGATGGAAAAACTGCGGTTTCCCATATGTACGAAATCAGCTGGAAGATCAAGGACAAGAAGGTTTTTGTGCAAATGAAGATTTTGCAGGCAATGTGGAGGAATCTAGAAACCTCAATGATGTGAACAAAAATTGTGACCCAAAGGTTAGTACTTTGCATTTATCTGCAACACTGACTCATCCGATGTTCATACGATATAAATGATTATGTTGTTGTTGTCCATAGGTAGCATCTACACGACCAATTCCTTTTTCTGAAGATTCAGTAATCTTTGAGTTAAGAGATGGCAGAGTAAGGAACTACCATGAATCCATTAAACTTCTAACTCGTTCATCCTACTTTCTGTGAAAATACATGTATGTTATTTTTATCTTCAAAGATGATGTTTGCTAGAACTTTGCAGTTGGCGGAATTGAGACTAATGGACGGCACTTGTTGGATATGGTCTCGCACAATAGGCACACCAACAAGCTTATGCATGGAGAATTTTTGGACTGCTGTGGCATCATGAGAGAAGACATAATAAGCATTTCAGAGCCTTATGATGATATGCAACTTACAAGAAGCCTCCACCCTTCCACCACCTAAACACTGTACATAGAATACGTAGCTTTTTGTTAGCTGTCATGTTGGAAGACAGGAGAATGAGTATGCACACTTGTTCACGTTCATTGTACAAAGAAGTAATCAATAGAAAGGCAACTATACAACAATGCGCCGTTTGGCATAATAGCAACACAAAAAGTTCCATATTGTTTATTACCATCTTTCTTTCTTTCTTTCTTATTCTTTTTTTTTTTTTTTCACGGAATAAACATCTCGTACTGTCTTGGCCCATCTGAGGAGTACTTCAACTATATCGTGGATTTTACATCATACAGCAGCGGGGGCTACTCTTTTGTTAAACAAAGGACACCACACACCTCTCACTTGATTATGTTTAAACTTTGAAAGCTTACTTTTCTGATGTTGCGGGCTGCTGACATTTCAGGGTGAACTCATTATACAACATAATTTTTGAAATACTCCCAAGTCCCAAGCGTGGAATCAATCCAATCATTCTCTTAATAGATTCTCTCATGCCATTGGAAAAAAAAAAATCATGAGCGACCAATAACACACACACACAAAAAAAAAAAAGGCTTGCAAAATGGTCTGAAAGTACAACGATAAAGGAGGGTAAAAGCAGGAACGTCTCAGAAGATAAGATTAATGAA
Source organism: Artocarpus hirsutus (assembly GCA_946598075.1). Classification (NCBI taxonomy): domain Eukaryota; kingdom Viridiplantae; phylum Streptophyta; class Magnoliopsida; order Rosales; family Moraceae; genus Artocarpus; species Artocarpus hirsutus. The sequence continues at coordinate 142,092 of CAMOHE010048016.1, forward strand.
AAATCTACGTCAATCTTACAAAATCATGTCATCTAACTTTACTGGTGTCTCTATAATCAGAATCACACCATTAAAGCATACCCATGTTAATAGAAACAAATCACTAACAAGGAACTCATCATTAAAGCGAATCCTCAAAGAAATAGAGACGCAACCATAAAACTGGTAAATCACAAGCATTGACTAGAACCTTTTGAACTCAAATGATACAGATATTGAACCCTTCATTGAAAATCCGCATTTCCTCACGACAAAGCATACAGCAAATTAATATCTCCTCCTGGGACTCCTTGAGCGACGCTCTCTTAGTGGCCTGCAAATTTTCAATGTCAAAGCAAAATAATTTTGTTTAGTTCATGGGCCTTCCACCAAGCTAAGTATAACAAAAGACATAAATTAACCAGAGTAATCCAAATCCAATTAAGTCTCAAGCCTTAATAGATACAATGAGTTATCAGCAAGAAGATCATAATCAGGTCTCACAAAGATCACACAACTTATCACATCAAGTCTTCAAACTTAAATTTTGCTCACGTGCTAATATAATTAGGAATTTCAGATAAGAAACCAGAATGTCTGTAACTTGCACTGCACATCGATGCAGGGTGAGCTATCAATCCAACCATCTAAGGCCCTTGTGTCAAGCTCTGCTCCAGGAGAGCACAACAGTTCATTCAAGTTAGACTTTGGCTTCGCATAGATGAGCTACACTTGACACATATTCACAGTAAACTAGGTTTTCCTATATATGTTTGAAGGTTATCTAAATGTATAAAGAAGGAATAACACCCAAGATATAGATTGATTTCCTTGATTAATATAACAGTTACAGGTAAGAACTCTGCCCATTAAGATGAGCCAAATCTTTCCTTCCAAATAAGAGCGATCATGTAGTTAGAAGATTGGCAAGTTAAAAAGGTGTACCTTGTGTTCTTCCTCTTGTTATCAAGAAACGAGCCGTTGCTGAAGGCCCAATCCACACCGATGCTCTGGGTGAGGAACTCAGCTCCATTCATTCCAGATATTGCAGCTTGTGCTTCCTCAAAACTCTCATATTCGATAAATGCATACCCCTATTAAAAGTGAAAAGTTCCCAAGTTAACTCACCAAAAGAACAAGAATCAAACATAAA
>CAMOHE010048017.1:8390-20729 GCA_946598075.1 Artocarpus hirsutus
AAGAAATTTTGAAAAATTTTAGGGGAAAAAAATAATCCTTCAAAAGTTAAGTGTAGACACGTACCGCCACTTATTATTAAATGGCTCCACTATCATTAGCGTGTTCATGCTTTAATTGTACTCTTATTGTACGCAATATCAAAATTACAAGTAAACAAGAAAAATAAGTATTAAACACAAAAAAATAAAACATAGAAACATTCAAATATGATAAAATTTTGTTAAGGACAAAACATCACATTATAAGATTTATGAGAAAATTGTAAGAGGTATATTAAAAATAGCAATAGTGTTGTATCATTGTCATGCTAGTAATTAATGTTTGTACTCGTGCTTGTAGCCACGTCATACTCTTAACATAATTTGTACCCAAAAATCGTATAAAACCCAACCTGCTTAATAAACAATACTGGGCCTAACCCATTTGATAATTGTATCGTGTTTTATCATGCTTACTTTTTAGTATGCCATGAATGTGCTAGTCCGTTAGGCCTAGCTTGTTTTTAGACCTCTAAGTTAGAGTGACATTAGTCTGTCCGTTGAAAGTTGTAGAGACAAATAAGACAATTAGTATTTTTCAGCCGCCAAAAGTAATAAGAAAAAAACCCTTATTTTAAAATAAAAATCAACACGGGCGCAATACATGTGAGCAAGTTATTAGAGGTTTATAAACCGTTTAGGAAATGAGATAGAATTAAAAGTTGAACTTATAATACTGTAGCGATTCAAATTTTATGAGAGAAAACGTTGTAGAAAAACTTATTTTAAACTACAATTTGTGTGTCCAATCCAGGATTCAAACAACCTATTGATTTTGAATTTTAAAAGATCTCTCTCTTTCTTACTTCTATTTCTTTTGCCATAGAGCAGGTTCTCAATATCTCCCATCCATTTCTCTTGTTCTCTTCCTTAAACATATTATTCTATTTAAGGCCCGTGTGCAACTCACAAGACCAAAAAAGGACAATGTGGCTCTTGGCTTAATAATTAAAAGAACATTGGTGAGAAATTCTTGCAATTAATTTTGATGGTCTCTACAACGAGGAGGAGCCAGCAACAATGTGCAGAGGCTTTCCCTCGGAGGAGCTACTCATTAATGCCTTATTCGAAAGGCCTTTCAAGTTTTTCAAGATTATTGCACTTTTAAACGAAACACAATCGAAGCAGAAGCATAATCAACATAAAATAAAGAAAAGAAAAAAAAAACTAACATCTTAAAATAACTATAAATTTCTAACTATAATAGCGCCAAGTGTTTTAGTTGTAACACCCCCTCATAGGTTGTTACAGTTGCCGTCTCATAACATCTATTATTTGTGGTAAAACATAAGTTTTGTGCAATCTAGATAAACAAAGAAATATGAAAATAGTTTGATTTTTTCTTTAACATGACTTATTAATTAAATCAAATAAACTTCATCTAAAAATAAAAACATAGTTGCAACATTACTAAAAACCTTAAACTTAACAAAATATTTTTAACTTGCGAAATCTTATAACATAAATGAAAACTTAAAATCTGCAAAATTATGAATAATTGAATAAAAGTTTAAATTATCATTAGCTTAGGATACATCACTCTGATATTCTATTTCTGCCACCATGCATACACCCGTACTGAGCTCCTCTATCCCTGTACTTAACTTTTGTTCATAGCTGTAATATGAGAAACATCTAATAAGCATGATGCTTAGTAAATACATCCTAAATCTTACAAAACATTTTCATCAATTAACAACATTCAACAAAATAAATTCATCACTAAGTAAAAATATATATACAAATAATATTTATGGCAATACTTCAAAATATCCATCTATAGCCAGGCTCTGGCGTTGTACCGTCATAGCACGTTAATCACGGAAAGAGTGAGAGAGCGACTCCCAAACCAACCACGACAAGATGAAGCGACTGCTCACTGGTCAGTCTGTTCACCAAACTCCATCGTCATCATCCATCCATCAAGTATACAATGCCTTTTTAAAATATCGAAATAATAATACATGTATGACATATATATGACATATATATATATATAGGTTTTTATAAAAAGATATCCATCAAATAATGAGATAAAAATAATATCATCTTTCATCGTTTTTTATCAATTTCCCCATTACTGAAAATTCTCATCTTAAAACATCTTATATAATATATCATCATCAACCTTTTTAATTTGAACAATCATATTGTAGGCAAGAGATATACTTATATGACTTCTAGACTTACACAACTTTCAATGGTAGGCGACACAATGAGTCAGGTCTTCTGTGTACTCGCTTCTTTGAAGAGTTCATGTCAAACATTCATATTGACCATAAATTACTAATAATACTATTAACAACATACAAACATCTCATACTATCATTGAAGATCACCTCATCACATAACAACATTAAAAAGCACTAAATCACAATTTATGAACCTAGAGCATTAACTAAAAGTAGACAAAATGACCTTTATGCACTTAAAAATTCATAATAATTTCGCCTTAACTCCAAATTAGTCAAAACCAATGACATAAGAACCAGACTCAAAAATGAAGAGTTTAATATATTTTATATATATTTTGACAATAATGTGTATGATGAAAAAGTCATCGCAATTCAGTTTAAATTTTAGGTCCATGTAAAACTACATAACTTTTTAGGTCAATTTCAAAAAATCGTAACCATTTAACAAAAGCTCCAATTCAAGCGATTTAAAAACTAAATGAAAGCTTAAAAATGTATCGTATTCAAAAAAAAAATGTATAATAAAAATATTAACAAAATAATATAAAATCAAAAATCAATAGAATATAACAACTGGCAGGTATTTATATGAAAAACAGGCATATGGCTTCAAACAATTCAGTGTCAATCAATGACTTAAAAAAACCTCAATTAAAATTGTAAACACATAATTAACATGATGATAATTGATAATAAAATACAACCATAAAAATATACGTAATAAAAATATGAAAATCTATGATATCTCTAATCTAGGGTTTGATAAAAGGTTAATCAAAACAACTAATCATCAATTCTTTTCCATCTTCAATTGACATGAAATACATGACAATAAAAGAATCCATGTGATAATAGTAATAATTATAATACTAATCTATCATACCAAAACATTAAACAAACACGTTAAATGATTGATACACTTGTCAAAATGAGTGTAGTAAGAGAGACTAGAAACCTTAGTAAAGCTAAGGAAAACCAAGCATTAAGGAAATCAATGAGGAAGATATGAGGCATGTGATTGGGGTTACAAATAAGAGGTCTTTATATAGTTTTTACATATGGATTGCTTATGGAACCCTAAGAGCCCCCTTTTTTCCACGTGTAATTCCTTTTTTCTTTTTTCTTTTTGCTTTTTTCTTTTTTCTTTTTTTCCTTTTTTTCCCCCTATTCTTAGTAAAAGCTTTGCTGCAAGCCCAACAAATAGGCTGAATGCATTATTTAAATTACATTTATGACTATAAATGCATAAATACATGCATGCATGTACACAGCAATATTAATAATTTACATATATTATATATATAGTGGTCTCCTATTATATATATGTTAAAAATAAAAAAAAATCACAAACCGTAACATATAAACCAAAAATCATATTAATTTCATCTTATTATATTTTATTTAATTAAAACAAAACAAAAGGCATTATCACATCATTAATTCATAAATAACAATAATCTTTACATACTTAGTATGAACCTTTCCTAGTACATCGAGCCTCTCGTCATTGTCACATGTGACATCACTAAATAACACGTTAATATTAATATCATTGTCTTCAATTATAGCTTAGACTCTCCATTTACTTTTAAGTACAAAAATGGGGTGTCACGTTAGTATACTATAACAAAATACTTTAGTTATAGCAATTTACATGCAAAGTACTTTCAAGGATTTTGCATCCATTGATGTGTAAGGTGCTTTTATGATTCTGAAATAAATCATTAAAGAATGTTAGGGGCACCCATAGTAATCAACACCTACACAACATATTTATGCCAACTGTCACGTTATTGAATAGTAAATTTATTTTTGTCACTTGCAAAAAAAAAAAACAAATTTTTACACTGTCTGCCATTCATAAGAATCAATACAAGAGTAAAATTATCAAAAACATAAGTTGCTTGTGGCATTTTTTAAAAAGCTTTTTTCATATGACATATTTCAATCAACAATCTAAAAAGATAGTTTATCTATAAAGCTCCCATAATAACAAGTGGATCTTATTGTATGAGCATATAAATGGTATCTTATTTTATTAATTGTGGTGTTCAACACTAACAATGCTTCCAAATGTTTTTCTAAAATAAACAAAAGTTAATAGCACACAATAAATGAAAACGAAAATTGCACTAAATAATATTTTTTTGAAACTTAAAAAAACAAATATCATATTTTAAATTTTTTGATGTAAATAGTATATTTACTTTGTAAATAATTAATTTACTAAATAATGACATAAAAGTAAGTAAATTATTTATGCCATAATTATACTTTTAACCTCAAATAATTAAAAACATACTATTTTATCTCAAATAGGATATCCAATATAGGCATTTCTAATTAAGATAATTCATATAAATGTTATTTTTAGATAATTTTTATTTATGTTGTAAAATATAAAAATTTTTATGCTACAAACTTAGTGTGTGTTTTTTCAAGACATTTTTTGTTTCCTATCTGGATATTTTTTATATTTTATTGAGACATGTTACGTGTCCTGTGGGATTTTTTTCTTTTTTTTTTTTTTATATCTCTTTCTTGCTTCTTTCCCTTTCTCTCCTCAGTATCGTAGCCTCACCTCGGGACTATCAATGACGTTGACGGCTGCCGGCTACGAGAAAAATGGAGGCAAAAAAAACACAACAACAAAAACAAGATCCAAAAGTTCAAATCGAGGAGGCAGATCGATACTTCGTTGGCAGTATGGTTGGAGCAGGAGTGAGATGATCGTTGCGGTGATGACGTGGTCTGACTTGTTTTTGATCTACAACTCCAGCGATCAGGCAGCTCCGACAAGGACAGGGACGACGCAATCATAGCTTCGACGTTTCCCAGCCTAGTTGGTGAGGTTAGTGCAGTACTCATCGTGTGATTTAGCCTCCAACTCCATGATTGTCCTCAGATCAAAGAGATCACGGCTCCAATGCCAAAGAAGCTGAAGGTTTCCATACGCCATACATCTCATTCGCAAGATCTCCACGGTGAGACCTGCTCTTGCCCGTGCGTTGTCACGATCGTCAATGCCATTCCTAGAGGCTCGGCTACTTGCAATGACCAATGCCATAAGGGGCAAGCTTCAGTAAAGGGAGCCTGTTGCGAGAGGGGAGAGAGAGAGAGAGAGGAGGAGAGAGAGCGAGGGACAGAATCGGAGAGAGTGAAAGAGAGAGAGAGAGAGAATTCAGTTGAGAGGAGAAAGAGAGAGTGAGAGGAGAGAGAAAAAAAAGGGGGTAAACTAAATTTAAAAAAGAGGGAAAATAAATGAGAGAGTTTAAAAATTTTAGTATATATTTTTCTAAGGGGTATATTTAGTGTGCATGTTTAGAATTGTGTGATTTAAAATTTTATGGTTTAAACTATAGTTTAAACTATATGGTTTTAAATTGACGTTTAGAGTGTAAAAGTATAAAATGAGAATAAAAAATCTTATTTAATTTAACACAAAAACTGATATTTGAAAAAATATACTTTATAAAAAAAAAAAAGAATGATAATGGTTTTTACGATAGAAAATAGGGTTACAAAGTTTAGATTGTAAGTATTTTGACTAGTTTAAAAATGCCTTTATGATTTGAACTGCTCTTATTTATTACTCAACTAAATGCCGCTGTCTTAAACTCATACACCAAACGTCACATAAGTTTTTTGTGGTATAAAAAAATTAGATTGGTTAAAAAGATGGCATATGGAAGGGTAAGAAAAATAGTAGATTTTTAAAACATTTTAAAGTAAATAGCAAGTTTTGAAAATTTTTGTAATAAATAGCAGATTTGCGATAATAATTTATATACAGTGTAATTAAAAATAATTCACACTTTGAACAATATGGGAAATAAGTTAATTGTACATTAAATCTTTTTACAATGTATAAAAGAACTATTGACACCATAAATAAAGATGTAAATAAATTATTCATATTATAAATTTATTATATAATACAATTATTTTAAAAACTTGTTATTTATTACAATTGATTTTAAAAAAAATGATACTTACTATAATTTCCCGTAGCCTATTGTGTAATTTTCTCCTCTAGTTGGTTGGAAGGCCTTGATCCTTATATCTCACGTATTTGATGTAAAACTCATTTAAGTACGTAGATATTGTACTTCCTTTTAAGACCAAAAGAAGTTAGATTCCAGCACATCCTACCGGATCCATGCACAGTCCGAACGTGATTTGATTTGACCGATCCGGCATGTGGTTGGTCTTTCAGCAGGTTACTCAGGCATAGAGGCGTCGGCCAAGTCCAAATTGATACCTCCATTCAGGTAACCAAATTAGAGATGTTCACGGAAGATAAGATAACAAAAAAAAAAAAAACAAACTTCGTAGATTAAACTTTGTCACACCTGCTATACCCTAAAAAAGTCTTGCATTCACTGTCATGCTCTTCAAACAAAATTACTTTGTTAGAGAATTTTATCTCTCGATCAACAAGCATTTTAACAAAAAAAAAAAAAAAAACCATAGAGTTTAATTGACATAGAACCATAGAGTTTAAGAGTGTATTTTGTATTCTAACTATATTATGTGGCATGACTGTGGCTTTTCTACAAATATTTTTTTCTTGTAGCATAAATCAATCTAAGCCTAAAATTTATGGCATTCTTGTAAAGACCACAACCAATTACAGTATCTAAGGGTCTGTTTGGTAAATGGATTTGAATAGAATTTGAGTTAGTAATTTGAATTGTTATTCGAATTGACGTTTAGATGTGCATTTAAGTTTTAATCTGAATATGGAAAAAACTTAGAATTTATGTTTAGAGAGGTAGTGAAAATAGTTTTTGATTTATCAATAAGTCTAATAAAATTTTAATATTAATGATCCTGAAAAATATGCAACATGAATCTTAATTTATTCTTCTCTTCACTAAAAATACATTGAAAAAAGAATCATCTTAATTGGATAACAAATGAAGAAGTTATGATTTTTTTCCTCAAATATAGGAGAGAGAATTTTAGTTTTTATTGTAGCAGAGATATCAGAGTATCAAAAGTTTAAGGAGGAGTCGAAACTTTGAAAACTTAGATTCTTGATATTCAAAGGATTCGGATTTTGGAGAAAACAAACACGTATCCAAAGGATTCTTAATACTCGAAATCAAAATTAAGTCCAAAGAATTTAAAAAGTTCTCAAAACAAATTGTCCCTGTGTGATTCTGGCAATCCATCCAGGAGGTAACCTATTGGGTAACTATAGTGACTAGTGACTAGAGTCAATCACCTTGTGTTCTTGGGGAATTGAAGACGTCTTAATTTGATAACAGGGCTACTTTGGCCACTTTAAGAAAAAAAGTAAAAAGGGCAAATAGGAGAAACTCAAATAGAAGAGAGAATATCTTTCTAGATAAATGGAAAAAAAATAAATAAAAAAATAGAAAATATATCTTGTTTCAATTCAAACGTGTATTTATGCTTAAGGTCACTAGGACATTATTTTTACGCCATTTTTTTTCTTGCTTATATAGTGTTGCCCGTGATTTTGAACTTCTATTTTTTAAACCCTGCTTCTCTTCTTTCCCTACTTTGATTAACAATGCTCGAATTGATGACAAGGCGCTAGCTTTGCACGACCTAATGAGGTGAAATGCCGGAGATCAAACCGCGAGAGATCATGCAAGGCACCGCAACGTGCCGGAGGTCACCTCTTCCCACTGGAGATTGCACAATGCCAGCACAGGAGTTGGAGTCTAAGCATACTGCATACAGCAATTACTACATTCAAGATATGAATAAACAACAGTTTTTAAATCCTTGCATACATAATTCATCTCTAACCATTAAGCACAATGATAAGGGGGTTGCAAAATTAGTTAAAATAAATCGTACATTCATTATTTTGAGAAATATGATGCGGAATGAACAACACATAGTTCTATGGTTGCAGGTTTGACCTTTTGAGCTTTAGAATTCAAATTCCCCACTTCAAATCCCTTGACAAAAAAGAAGAATAAACATAAACATGTTACCAAACCTTTTCTCCAACTTACCAAGACTGCCCATTTACAAGAATACCGTAGTTCCAAGCATTTTATCACAAAACAAACCTTCCTCCTGACTTGCTAAGCTTCCAAATTTACAAGAATAACTTTGGCAAAGGTCTACTAGGGAAAAGAAAAAAAACAGGAAAAATAAAAAAGAGAGATAATCATACTTCTTCAAAATACACACGGTATGTATCCTCACACGAAAAACATCGACGAAATGAATCACACGGAAAACTCTCTTGTCTTGACGCTTTGGTCATAAGTGAAGGTCGACAAAGGGGGCTCAGCAGAGGCTTCTGAAATCAAGGTTGTAGCGTCTAGTTGGTCCGAGGAAGAAGGCTGATTATAAGAAGATTCTGTGACATTCTTGGCTTGACGTTTGGTGGTCTTCTGAGGGCCTCTCACTTTGAGTTCCATGAAATCTGTTATCAAGCCGGGCTTTGTTATCTCCCATTCATTGACGTCCACCTCACATGTTAGCATCTTGACCACGGTTGACATGGAAGGCCTCAGCTTCGGACCGTCTTGCGCGCAAAGAAGACCAACTTTTAGAAATCTGCAAGCCTCCTCGGCGTCAAATTCCCCGTTTAATGCTGTATCTACTAGTCCGACTAGCTCTCTACGCTCGTAGAGATCCCACGTCTGTGACAGAATAGCCCCATGTCACTGATTGTTGAAGAATAGCATGTAAAAAGTAAATGAACACAAATGAAAATCAACCTACATTTCAAACAGAACGACACGAAAATATTTGTTTCTTTTCCTTTTTGTGTTCTTAACTCATATTCTGCAGCATTGTTTCCTGATTCTATGAAATACAAGTTATTTTTTATTAAAAGAAAAGACAGGTAGTTGTAAAACGGCCGAAGAAATCCATGCTTGGTTGTGACACCTAAAGAAAATAAAAGCTAATTCACAGTTTACATTCAATAGATTATGGTTTTGTTTTAACATCCGAAAATGCCTCAAACTTAGAAATCAATTTCGAATTTGTAGCTTTCGCTTAAAATTCAAGGACTATTCGCCACGGCCCTGATGAATCAAGTGTCACACCATGTGAGAATGTAAACTGTACACTTGAATACTCATTAGACATGAAAAAACACCACAACTGAGGCTGTTAATGAACAGGCCTCTACCAATGCATTTGATGAACAAAGTTCAATAGTAGAAAGTCCCTCATCAAGGTAAGCAGGTTCCTGTAAGGGTGATTTGACTAAGTGAAAACAATCTGCGAATTTGATACTGAAATCGATCATTCCCAGAAGAATGTGCTTCAAGAACACCTTAAAGAAATTAATCTGTTTAATAATGAACCACTTGTTGCAAAATAACCTTAATATGTATATTTTTTTAATTCACACCCGCTTTGACAATCTTTATGTCAAATATTTGTTTTTAAGATACTCTAGAAATAGCTTTTCCTGTTTTCTCTTTTTTATCTGCTTGGTGAGAAATTTAGAAAATAATTTGACAAAAGCATACAGCTACTAAGGAAACCAAGCCAACCACGTCGATCATAATCATAAATTCAAATGCGTAGAAAAAAATCTTACACAGATTCTGACAAAAGCAATCCGTACCCTTTCAAGAAGATATTGTTCTCCAATAGGTAGTCGTGTATTTGTGTTGCATCTTCCACTGACTATTTCGACGAGGAGAACCCCAAAACTATAGATATCTGCTTTTCTTGTAAGTTGCCCTCTTATCGCATATTCTGGTGCAAGATAACCTCTAAAACAACAAAAAGTAGACATAAATACAGGAGAATAAAAAGGGGTGTGTGTGTGTGTGTAGAGAGAAGAGAGAGAGAGAGAGAGAGAGTCTGCTTATATACGCTTGTTCAGATGGCAATATAGCTATTGGGACACCTATTCAATAACCGAACAATCTAAATTTTAGCTCTTTGAAGTCATACGGCATGGTCGAAAATGATGGTTGCATTGTCTAGAAAAAAAAAAAAAAAAGTAAATCATTCACCACCATCTGCACAACCATGTTCAGAGGGTAACAGTTGGTTTCCAGCATCAAGTTTGTTGCTTTCATATGCGTTTCAGACTAACAAGAATAAGGTGAAAAGACAAAACAAATTTGAACAGGAAAAGACGAATGTTAGAACTTACATTGTTCCTGCCACACGTGTACTAACATGAGTCATATTCGACGGAAGAAGTTTTGCTAGACCAAAATCTGAGATCTTTGGGCTTAGGTCTTTGCCGAGAAGGATATTGCTGGCCTTAATATCTCTGTGCACAATATGAGGTCGCACTTCCTCATGGAGGAATGCAAGGCCTCGTGCAACCCCGACACATATATTAAACCGTATTCGCCAACTAAATTGAATACTACTACAACGTTGACTTCCACCTAAACAAAAAGGTTTTCAAGCATTCAAATTCCATTTGATTACATAAGATGGGCAATAAAGAACTCTAAAGGAAGAAATAGTACATTCTCAGAAAAGATACATGAACTAGTAGATATAAATAGCCCATAGAGCAAAGTTATAAAATTACCAAGAAGAGTTTGTGCCAGACTATTATTCTCGAGGTAGTTATAAACCAAAATCCTATGATTTCCTTCAACACAGCATCCGTAGAGCTCAACTAAATTTTTGTGCTTGATCTTTGAGATCACATCGATCTCTGTCAAAAACTCTTTCACTCCTTGTCTTGATTCAGCCGAGAGAACTTTTATAGCTGCAATCTTCCCATCTTTAAGCCGACCCTGACCATCAAGATATAGCATCAAGGATTTCCACTTTGTGAAATAAGGCGGAAATTAACACATGGTAAAACCGAAATGCTGCAGTTACCTTATATACAGAACCAAAACCACCTTCCCCGATTTTATTGGCTGGACTAAACTGTTCCGTTGCAATCCTTAGTTCTTTGTAAGTGTAAAGTTTCACATCATGAATCCCAGAAACTTCTGTTAACAGACAAAAAATAAAAAAATTGTTCGTAAATTCTTGTGTTGTCAAATACTCAAATTATACAGAGCAAAAAAGGCTCAACTTATATTGTGTTCTATGCATAGTATCTTATTTTAGGCATGTTATATTGTTCTATTTCCATTCAGTAGGAAGGTTGATGAATTTTACCATCGTCAATATCGAAGCCATGTTTTCTTGCAAAGCCCTCCTTCCGACCAAATAAATAAGAAAAACAAGTCATAACTAAATAACAATCTAACGGCCCTTCCTAACTCGAGAGCCTGTGAATGAATTCTTCCAATGACACCACTCCCAAAGACCTGCTAGAAAGTAAACCATTTTAAATTCACCTCTTAGTACTAGAACCACAACCAAATGTAACAGCATTATCAAAGGACATAAGAAGAATTCAAACTACAAGAAGCATTTCAATTATTACAAGATTAGAGGTCAATTCTTAAAATGCAATAACAACGAAGAATCAAAAGGATAGGATACGCTTTTATTTCAGGCAAGATATATAAAAGCCGAAGCATGAGAGGAGAGAGGAGAGAGGAGAGCAAGGACAAGTCGGCAGCATATGGGAGAAAAGCAAGCGAGGCCAATTAGGATTGAAACAAACTTTATCATTGCCAAAGTTCAAAAGTTCAAAACAAGCAAGGAAACATTACAATGACATTACCACCTAAAGCTAAATAAAAACCAACAAAAACAATAAGCCTTATTGGCTCAGTTAGAGTCACATGTGATCCCATCAATTCTCAATCAAGAAAACCTAATTCTAGCATGTAAAAAACTATAAAAGGATGTTCCAGAAAAAGGATAAAGTTAATTCTCAAAAAGTAAAGGACTCTTTTAAAACGCAGGATCAACATGATAAAATCAACTCTTACAATCCAAGTACAATAAGAGTTGGACTAGCACCGGCATTTTCAAAGTTACTTCCTGACTTAAAGAAAGACAAAAACTACGCAATTTATATTACAATTCGAACTCACCTATAGAAGAAGGGTAAAGCAAGGAAAACCCAGACCAAGAAGGCAGACCAGAAGACAAAATTACAGACAGGAAATGGAAACACAGTAAGATGAAATGGAACCTTCAAATATTGAAAGTTTGAAGAGATGACCCTAAAATAATGAGTTTGAGACCAAGTCAACTTGGAAGCTGCAAAAAT
>CAMOHE010048017.1:20749-61321 GCA_946598075.1 Artocarpus hirsutus
ATTATTTCGGGTGAATAGCAAAAACAAGAAATACACCTAATTTCATGAACAATACACATGAGGCATCGTGTAGATTCTTCCTTCTAAATTAGCATAACCAAGTGGAAGTGGATATTTTCTATTGCATATGAGAAAAACACTGTCCGAACCCATACCCACCACCTTACAAACACCTTATTAATGGTCGGAAAATTAACCTCCTCGTCGTAAACTCAAAGTCTTAAAATTCAAATTCCCAGCACCAAATTTATTTTCCTCAAAAGTCATTCTATTAGCTTATAAATGCATAAATGAGTATGCATGGAACATAGTAATAAATGTTAATTACAACATTAATAATATAACTCTGCACGACACTTTTTGTGATAAGATTAATATGACGTTTGGAAGAATAGTTCAAACTAATGGTTTGAATTATAAACAGAATAACTCTTAAATAACACTTATAATTTTACTCTCAGACACAGAGACAATTTTTGTGCTAGACAAGTTTTTCTTTCTTTTTTTTTTTTTTTCTTAACGAGAATTGCTACAATTTTTTATTTTTTTTAATGAGACTAGTTCTTTTTAGGCTAGCAAAAGACAAGGTTTTTTCTTTTTCTTTTTTCTAAAATATGAGATAAGTTTTTTTTTAATATATGAAAATTCAATGTCTAATATGTCCGGTTGGATTAGGAGGACTTTTGGGATTAGTAACTTAAGGAAAATCTTAATTCCAAGGCATTGGATTGATTTGCTAACTAAGAATTTTCAATATGCAATCATTATCTGGACTCTTTAATGTCTACATATATATAGGGGAATAATGGAGCACACATATAGCTGCAGCGGCGCAATCCAACGAAAGAAAAGGTGGATTTAATGTTTTACCGGGTGTTTGGCAGGTCTCACATGCTACAGTAACAATAAAAAAAATTACTACTGTGTAAAGCTCTCACATGCTACAGTAAAAGTGGTTCTCACCACTTGTTCCCACCACCTTCCAAACACCCCCTAGTTACAGTATTTGAGGGTGATGAGGAGAGAACATTGAACAGTATTGAACAAAATTCTGATATATTGGGAAACGCTATAAAATTTAGTTAAATGTTCTATTAAAAAATGAAATTAACATAGCTTATGTGAGGGAAAAGGAAAAAAGGGAAAGGTAAGCTTCAAGAGTTGAACGAAACTATCATCTCAAAAAGAAGAAGAAGAAGAAGAAGAAGAAGAGTTAAATGAGAGAAGAAAGTTAGAGAAAAGCCAAGGAAAGGTCATCTATGCCATGTTGATAAGCGAAGAGCAAATGTCACTCAAAGACGCAACCAAAAAAAAAATTCAATCTTACAAAAGTCATGCCACATATATAGACTGGATAAGCTACCATAAGAATACCACATAGACACAATCAAAAATGAAAATATCAGTATCAATAGAAATATCAATACTTTAATTTTACAAAAATTTTAAAGAAAATATCAATATTGGTGGAAATGTTATATATGCCATGTTGATAACGAAGAGCAAATGTCACTCAAAGACGCAACCAAAAAAATTCAATCTTAGAAAAATCATGCCACATATATAGATTTGACAAGCTATGATAAGAATACCATATAGGCATAACCAATGATGAAAATATCGGTATCTGTGAAAATATCGGTACTTTAAGTTTACGAAAATTTCAAAAAAAATATCAATATTGGTGAAAATTTTATCAAATATTACAGAAATTATGAAAATTTTATATTAAATATATCTCTAATACTTTAAGATACAATGAACATAAAAAAAAAAATGTCTTACGTAATAAACTTCATACATACTAGACGGAAGATCCATGAGGCTCAAACATTAGTTAGTATTTTATCTTGATTCAAACAAGATTAGTGTCATGATATGTTATTTGAGTAATGCCGAATATAGTTATAAATATGCCACATGTAGGTTTGTTGATTTCTTCCACTATATATTTATGAATGAGAAACTATACATTCTCCCATTTGTTTGCATGAGATGGTGTTGGTATACTCGAGGGGGACAATTAACAATTTTATAACCATCATAGTTTTTAAAGTCTTGATTATATGAATAATAAGCATGAGGAATCTCATTGGAGGAGCTGCTATAATTGGATTTCAAATTCATTAATTATAAACTCATAAAAATATTATTTTCATCTGATGTTAGTATTCTTAATATGTGTAAAACAAATATTCATTCATTAAAATTATAAAATATTGATAGATTATTTAAAAGAAAAAATCCATTAAATTTTATAATTTCTTACATTACCAAAATTTTATACAAAATACACTATAGATTTTTCGATGTTAATATTTTTACCGATATTTACTGATATTTTTTATATTTCTTTAATATTTTGCTGAAATCGATATTATAGTAATAATATATTTTGGTATCTCGAAATTTTATTGATATTTATGTCTATGGGCACAACAAAAAAAAAAAACAAGTGAATTACTCAAAAAAAAAGTGAAGATCTTATTTCAAAAAAAAAAAAAGGATAAGTAATTTGCAAGGTTAGCCCTTGAACTTTTTGTGCGTGGCAAGTACACCAAAAAAAAAATGATAATCAATTTCTTAACAAATTAACTAACAAAGTGTTGAAGAAAAAGGAGATGCTTCTGGCCTCATATTAAAAATAGAAATGATCTCAAGACAATGTTTGGTCAAACAATTGTAAGAAAATGAGAATGAAAATTGTCACCAAAATACCTAATATTTCCTTAAAATTTGAGAACAAAGTTGTTATTGTTGTCCTTGTTTTCTTTTTTTCTTTTTGCATTTTCAATCTTCTTCTCATCTTCTCTCTTCTTCAACCCCCATCAAAACAAACACTGGCGGCCACCCTCTTCCCTCCGCCAAATATTGGCGCTGCGCAACCACAACGATCATAACCCCTTGAACAACATCGGGGTTTGCCCTATCTATGCTGACCACCAGCCCAATGACCTAACCTATCCTAGCGATTCATACCTCACTGCCACCCCAACATTACATCTTGGATAATGGTAGTGTTTTGATCTCAGAAACAATCACAGCACCCAACCTTACCCCAGTGACCCCGATCTCAACCTCCGCTATCAAGTTCCTCCAACGTTGCAGCACCTCTCCTCCACCGAGTTCCTCCAACATCGTAGACTCTCTTAGCCCACTTTGGTGTTGCAATCAAGTAAAAAGGCAACTCCAATAATAATGTTTTGTTAGTTTTAGTTTTACTTAATATTACATTTATAATTAGTGATTTTTAAATTTAAATTAAGTTTTATTTTTTAGTGATACCATATATAATCAAACATAATTTCATTTTTGTTCAACAACTTAGAAAAAGTACTCTTATAAATGCTTAATCTTACATTATTTTTTCATCACTTTTCCTTATGTTTTATTTGTTAGTTTCTTTGTTTGCTAAAGTTTTTTACATGTGTTTTGCAGGTATTTGGAGGCAAAAGATTGAAAAGAACATGAAAGCATGGATTAAGGAGCATGAAAAATTATATTTTCACATTTTGAAGTTCTCCAGGTGCCGTAACACAAGTTTTGGGTGCCGCGGCCTACAAAATGAAGCAAAACAATGCAAAAACCCAAGACTTGGGCTCACAGCTGTAGAAGTGGGAACTATATCACCCAAAATCATGTCTAATCAAGTCAAAGGGGCCTTTGTGGTGCCAAGTGGAGGAGTTTCAAGATTTTATGAAAACTAAAAGGGATGCATCGCCCTTTTTTAAGCTATGACATGAGTTTTCAATTTCTTACCCGAATGTTGGTCCTAATAAGCTCTAAACTTTCCTGTTTTAGCCCGAATATTGCAAACCTATAAATACGTCACTTTGGAGCACAAGAAGAGAATGTTTTGTTTAGCAATTCTTAGTCGAAAGGAAAGAAAAAGAAAAGAGGAAGAGAGACATGAAGAATGGTTCTGAAGAGATTGTTTACATTGAGATTTTTAAATACCATTCTGTTTCTTCTTTTCCTTCTTTCTCTTGAAGTCCTAATGCGTTTGTTTTTATATTTTTCATTTTTATTTCAATTATGTTAGGCTAAATTTATTTGTGGTTAACGATAATTTCAAAACCTTAGACATGACTATGTAATTGATATTTTCAGAATTATTTCTAATTTTCCAATTGCATTTGTTTATTTTCTTTTATAATTATTGTTTACAATTAGTTTTTTGTTATAACCTATTGCTAGGTTAGAATTTTTGATCCGTAATTGTCTTTTTTTTTTCAATCATTAGTATTGATTTGTAATCTATGATTGTGAGAGGTCTTAGTGTGACTGCGATATGGAACATACCGCAAGTTGAATGAACTGAGCATGTGTGTTCATTGCATAGATCAATATATCGTTCTCTCCTAAATGCTTCTATTGAATTGAATATAAAGAGATTGTTCTAAGTTATTTAATAGAAAGAGATTAAATTTATTTAATAACACAGTAAAGAAAGATTAGGATAACAAAGCTTATTGTTATCTATTCTTGGTAGTTTCAATAGAAAATAGGAAGAAATTTGTGATTAATTACATAGTTATTGTTTAGTGATTGAGAATAATCCTTTAACTACTTTAATCATTATTGTCTATAATCTCGTGAATTTTGCTTTGTTTTTATTTATTTACTTCTGTTTCTATTACTTTTAGTAATTTAGTTAATTAATCCTAAACCTCCCTTTTCATTTACTTAAAAAATTAATAACTAATTTGTTAAGACCATTCCATTGCGGGAATGACCCTTATTCACCATTATATTCAATAACGACTAAACAGTTAGCAGGTTTAATTTGGTACTCCCTAGGATCCTATCAAAGTCAGAAAATTAATCAAATACAATTTCGAAAACAATCATAATATGCTTCTTAAGATATTATCAATTCTAATTTTTACCCAAAATGAAACCATTTTGAAAATATTACCATACAGGATTTTAGTTTTACAACAATAAAGGAACTTTCGGATTTTAACTTCATAATAGTTAATCTAGATATATGACTTCTTTTACTCCACCCAATACATTATGTGCACTTCAAGTGTTAAAATCCGTCCATTTTTAACGTTTGCCATGGAGGTATTAAGAATACAACATTTGTTAAGTTTAGGTAGAGATGTTAAAAGGGCTTACACAACTTGTTTTAATTGGGCCCATCTTGCCTGGACCCCATTTATTAATTGGGTTATGTTAGGTTGAGCCACAAAGTTCAACCTCCACCACCACTGGCCCACAATGTGAGAAAGACACAAGATGGTTTGCTACCGACCCTGCTTATGCTAGATGCTTCTTTTCAACATCCTCTTAAGATGCCTATTATGCCTCAACAACCACAGGTCCACTAACCTGTTTATCATCAAGAGATGCCTTGCCATAATCTTATTGATGGATTCAGAGATTTTACAACTGATGATTTTGATATGGAATTCCTAATTACTAGAGTTTATCAACATCTTTAAGGTAGACCTACTAGACAATTTCTTTGTCCACCTGATGAGACTGTAAAAATGTACATTTTATAAGGCTAAAATTATTCATTATGCTTTTCTTTCTTATTAAATACTTTAATTAATAGTAACAATACATTTGTGTCTTAGAATGAAAATGTATTTAAATAATATTTTTAGTGTAATAATATGTCCAAGTATGTTTTTAGTAATTTTCAAAAATGTTTTTGTGTGTAAAATATTTATTTAGTTTGAAATTAATTAAAACCATATAAATAATAAGTTGTGATTTTATTTTTAGTCGTAATATGTTGTAAAATATGTTTTTAGTTTGTAAATATATTTTTAGTAATTTCTTAAAATATTTTCAAGTCTTAAATATTATATTTATGCAAAACTATTAAGTCCTAGAATTTCAAAAGTTTATTCTTATTTTTCGTATGTTTTGTGTGTTTTAATGTAAAATAAATATTTTAATATATTTTGTAAATATTATTTGTGTAAAATTATTTTTTTAATTTTTTTTTTAGATTTGAAATCTAGACAAAAAACGGAGCAAAACGATGTCAAAACATGCAAAATCATACAATAATTGCTTAAAAAAAAGAAATACAAATTTGAATAAAAGAGGACAAGTGGCAAAACCAGAGCGGTCAAATCAGCATCCAAATCAATTCGAGCTGTCCGTATGTTGACTTTAAGAAATATGTCAGTTTGACGCTTGTAGCAAGGTCCACCTCTAGTTAGCCTTGCCCAATTTGGTGCAGCGGTCTCCATGTGAGCATGTCTTTTAAGCCGTTAGATTTGAGTACCAAAACCAATCCAGTGGTCCACATTCTCCTCTACTGTTCACGGCTGTTGTGCTAGCATTCCAGACGTTGTATCATGCCATTAACACTGTAGATCGTGCCGCATCCATGCTTCCTTGCGTTGCTTGCATTGGATCTTAAACCAAGATTTTCATTTTAAAGTGCTCTTATCTGCATGGAAAAAGAAGAAAATCTTACATGCATCAAAGAAATTTTTCTTCACCACAGTGCCCCCACAGTACTAATATTTTTCTATAAAAGGAAGTTGAAGCCTCTATTGTAGAAGACAATATTTTGAAAAGATAAAAAAAATTTAAAATTATGTCTGAATTAGAGTAGAGAGTTTGGTGAGACAGAGAGATTATCTTGTATATATTGTATTCGAGTATAGTTTTAATTCTATATTTGTACTGTAATGTTCATATGTGTATGAAATAAATTATATTTTTGACTTTTTTAAATTTTTGCTAATATTATTATGCTGCCTAATTCTTGCATAAATTCAGCCACGTTTTCTTTATTAATTCAATATATTGCATAATTAATATTAAAATAATGCGTAATTTTATGGAATGTCTTTTACTAAAATATGACTTGTTATACAGTCGATTTTAAATATTTAATAAGATGAAGCATGTCAAAATTAACATAAAAATTTTTTCCATTTAAATATAATAATTTTGGTTTGTTAATGTCTTTTCTATCTTAAAATTATTATAGTTATAACTGTAATAATATCAGTTATAACTGACATAATTAGAACACTAAAATCACTAATGAGTAGTGGCTATTTTGCTACTTTTTATAAGAGAATCATTACTGTATTATAGCTTGCTATAGTGTCACTTTTAGTTGACTTATAGAAATAGTAAATATGTTTATTATTAAGAAGAAAAGATTTAACAATCCAAATATTTTAGAAAATTTATAAATAGAGTTAAACTTTATTCCAGTTACGAAGCATATAAAGGATTCTTGAAGCCTTACTACTTTAACTTCATGTTTTAAAATCTTATTTAAAATTTCTTTAATATATATATATATATATATTTTACATTTTGTTTCTTAAAAAAATCCTTTACCTTTTTAAATCATAAATTTGTCAATCTTTCAAATCCCTATCTCCTTATGGATATGACTGCCCTTGTTGTACTACAAGCGACCGCATATTGAGATACAATTTTGGGTGACACATTAAAATTTTGGTGTCGTTGCTAAGGAGGTGCTGTATTTGCGTTAAATTGCCAGATTAAATGCAACAATAGGTAAGTAATCTGTGCTTATTGTGTAAATATTGCAATAATTTTTTTAAATTAAAGGTTAATTATTTAGTTAAATAAGTTATTATTTCGGTTATTATTCACACACTATTTACTATTCAAAAAAATCAAATAAAAATATATTATTTTAAAAAAAATTATTTTAGTTTTTTTAAAATATTTTGTGCCTTATTTTTTAAATAATTTTTGCTCTATTTTAGATTTTTTTAGGTTGTGTAATTTAGTTGGTTGTTAGTTTTAGGTTTAGATTTAGGTTTTTAAACTTAAAAATAAAATTCTGTAAAACTTTAGATCTAGGTTTTTATAAAACTTAAAAAATCAATTGTGGTTTTGTGGAAGAATATACTTTGACAAAGTGCTATTAGGGGACTAGTCACTAGTTTGAAATTTTTTTGATAACCAGTTACTTTTGGAGATTCTCTCAATATCAGTCATTCCGAGAACGTTGTTTTGACTGGGAGATTGGTCTTTGAGTAGGCCTTAACCCACAAATCTTTTCAAGGAATATTATTAAAGGATATAATTCCCAATTCCTACAAAATAAACAAGACAAATATTTTGCACTCAGTATTTTATTCATCCCAAATAAAGAAAAACTAAACATTTTGTCTTTTGTCTTTTGTTTTGATAAAAAATATAAAAAATACATCGGGTTAATGCATCGACAACGAGACGAACTAGGGCAATTTGCAAAAGCTCTAGATTTTGGAAATCCTAATGAAGAATCGTTAAACTCTCCTTCACATTCCCTAATGTTGCCACCAGCAACCACATTTCCAAATCCGTTAATAATGGTGTAACACGAGGAGAATCCCCAACGGGTGTTGAAAGATTACTTGCATCTATCGCGCATTCCCACTTCATCATGTATCATGTTCAAATATGCCACAACAGGATTTTAAGCCTAGCATGATTCAACTTTTGCCAACCTTTCAGGGGTTAGAAAGCGAAAATCCATACATGCATATTGATAAGTGCACAATTTGATATTATTTTCTAAGTAATTTTCCCCATTAATCTTTGCTTATTTTTAAGTATTTTATGTTTTAATTATGGGTTTTTGTGTGTTGTAAGCTTTTACGCTAAAGAAAAGAAAATGCGATAAAAATTGAAGATTTGGAGTTCAAAATTTTGAATTATTCATTTTGGAGGTCAACTTGAGGCTAAAATTGGATTTTTAGGAGTTTTTGGGACCAAATCAACAACTCCAGCTAATTAAATATCCCTATGAGAAAGTGTCACATGGCCATGCTCTAGCACAGAAGGTACTTGCCCCCATGAGCAGGAGGCTCTATAGTCATTCAAAGATCAACGAACCACGCCCCTACGTGCAATTTACCTTGCCCCTTTGCATGAGGAGTTTGTATAGCCTAAGCACCCAGCATTCCACATAGCTACGCCCAAGTATGCTCACCCCTACATGCAAG
Source organism: Artocarpus hirsutus (assembly GCA_946598075.1). Taxonomy (NCBI): domain Eukaryota; kingdom Viridiplantae; phylum Streptophyta; class Magnoliopsida; order Rosales; family Moraceae; genus Artocarpus; species Artocarpus hirsutus. Next base: position 29,704 of record CAMOHE010048017.1, read on the forward strand.
CCATGATCCTCATACAAAAAACCCTTTCAACAACCGACCACAAGCCAAAAACTATGCCTCCATGCGTCCCTCGAGTTGTGGCTTCGTGCATGACCTGATTTGCACCTTTTGTTTCCTCTTTGCAATCTAGATACCAAAGCTTATAAATAGGACCCTTAAAGACACAATTAGATTAGTTTTTTCATATATTTTTCCAACCATCTCTTAGGAGATAAAGAAAAAGAGGACGAGCTCTAGTGGTGGCTCAAGAAATTTTGTTCGTGTGGAGGACTCTTCGATGCAATAATCGTTCTTTTCTTTCATTCTTCTTTCTTTCTTTCTTTCTTTCCTCTTTCTTTTCTTTTCTTTTTCAATTATGTTATTTTAGTTTTGTTTTGGTTGAAGGGAATTTCAAAACTGTAGTCTTGATTATACAATTAATTTATAGAAATATTTTGCGATTTTCTAATTGAGATTGTTTATTTTCTTCTATAATTATTGTTCATGATTTTTTTTTTGTTTTGTTTGGGTGGCCAACTAAATAGGACTTAAGAATATTCTATTGCTAGATTGGAATGCTTAATCAATAATTGTCTTATTGTTCTAACCATTAGTAGCGATTTGTGGTCAATGATTACAATCAAGTTTTCATATGATAGCATGTGGAGCATAACCTAAGTTAAATGATCCAAGATTGTGTGATTGTTGCCTTGATCAACCTATCTTTCTCAACTTAAAGCTTCTATTAGATTAAATCTAGAGAACTTGTTCTATGTTGTTTAGCCGAAAATGGTTTAGTAGAGCGCTTGTCTTATTAGATCTATAAATTAAGGAAAGATTGGGATAATAGAACCTATTGTTATCTATGGTTAGTAGATTTAATAGATAATTGGGAATAATTTTGTAATTAATTGTATGGTTATTGTTTAGTAGTGGCGAATGATCCTTTAACTAGTGCTATCAACATTGTTTTATTTTATTTTATTTTCTTACATTATCTTTTATTTCATACTTTAGATAATTAATTCAAAATCCCCATCATTTATTTAGTTTTACTATGTCTTAGGTTTAGAGTCAATAACTAATTAATTAAACCCAATCCTATGTAGGAACAATCCTTACTCACTACTACACTTATTCATAATGACATTTTTAAAGTAAGGTTAATTTGGTGCTCCTATGAGACCTACCACATATTCGTGAATTCGAGGAGGTAGTAGCTACTTGCCATAATTGTACGGATGTTGCTGATTTCATCAAATTGAAATTCTTTCCTTACTCTTTAAAGGATAAAGCCAAAAGCTGGCTCTGTTCTTTAACACCTCAATCTATTGGATCATAGGAAGAGATGACAACTGCATTCTTCAACAAACACTTCCTACATCATAAGACCAATAATCTCAAATGACAAATCTCAACTTTTTCTCAAAAAGATAGTGAAAACTCTATCAAGTTCGGGAAAGATTTAAAGATTTGTTGAACCAGTGTCCTTACCATGGATATGAGAGTTGGCACCTTATTAGCTACTTCTACAATGGACTCACAAGTTCAAAGTGTCAATTTGTGGAAATAAGGTGTAGTGAAGAATTCCTACACAAAGACCTTGACTAAGCCATGGAGTACTTAAATGACTCAATAGAAAAAAGCACACAGTTGGAAATCAATGGAGAAATGATTGCATCCACACAGGAAATATGCTGCTCTTCAACATAACCCACACCCATCAAGTAGACCTCTTGAGGATACTTTGCATGCATTCATTGAGGCACAGATCAAGACAAATCAAAATGTAAAAGCCATTTTCACATAACTGGTGGATGAAAATAAAGAATTCAAATGCCAAATCATGCATTTAACCAAATCTTTAGCTATTCAAGAATGAGTTAAATTTCCATCTCAACCTCAATCGAATCCAAGAGGACAACATATGGCACAACTCACAATGCTAAAACACCAAACACTTCGTCAACAAACATTATGGATGTGACTAATGAGGAAGAAGTTCCACAAAAAGAAGAAGTGATCAAGCTCCTGATAAAGGTCCTGTCCCCCAAGCTCTTGGATCTATTGGGAAAATGCTAGAAAGTCATAAAGGTCCTGGAACATTTGAAGCAGGTTCAATCAACCTTCCTTTGTTGTATATAATAAAAAAAGTGCAAGCTTATGCCAAGGTTATCAAAGACCTATGCATTGTGCAAAGGAAGCACCATATAAAAAAGGCTGCATTTTTGACTGAACAAGGAAGTGTAGTATGTGAACAAAAAGCACCTCTCAAGTGCAAAGATCTTGGATGTCCACAATTTTATGTTATATTAGAACCCATGAATTTGCACAAGCCTTATTAGACCTAGGAGTGAGCATTAACCTCATGCCTTATTTGGCTTACTTGCATCTAGGACTTGGGGAGATTAAGCCCACATTTGTGGTCTTGCAACTAGCCGATAGATCTATTGAGCAACCATGAGGGATAGTGGAAGACGTTTTCTTTCAAATTGATAAATTCTATTACCCCATGGATCTGTTATCTTCAATACCTAGTGTAAGGTGAACACAAAATTAAAAAATCTCATCCTTCTCCGAAGACTTTTCTTAGCTACAACTAATACTTTCATTAACTTAAGAAATGGTATCATGAAAATCTCTTTTGAGAACCCAACTCTTAAAGTGATTATTTTCCACATTAGAAAACTATCACAACGTGATGATGAGTGTTTTTACACTAAAATCATTGATAAAATCATTTTGGAAGAATTTCAAGTGTACACTTATGAACTTGAAAAACTCCGCCAAAATTTTGAACCTAAAAGTCCTAATCCCATCTTTGACATTTCTGAACACTCATTGGAAAAAGGAACAAAGTTTTGACAACCATGCTTTGAAGAGCTACTGTAGGAAAGAGAAAAGCCAAAACCATCAATTGAGGAGATCCCAAAAGTTAAGTTAGCCCAAGTTCCCAATGGACTAAAACATGCATTCTTAGGAACTGATGATTCTTTCCCTATCGTCATCTCATCCAAACTTGATGAATCACAAGAAAAACGGTTAATCAACCTATTGTGTGAGCACAAAGCTGTGTTGGGATGGACGATAGCTGATATCAAGTATTAGTCCCTTGATCTACTTTTATTGTATCCATTTAGAAGAAGGATCTAACCTTAAAAGAGATCCTCAAAGAAGATTGAAACCAACAGGGAAGAAGTTGTGAAGAATGCAGTTTTGAAATTGTTAGATGCGGGTATCATGTATCCCATTGCTGATAGTAAATTGGTCAGTTTAACTTAAGTTACCTAAGAAATAAAGTATAGCTATCATGGAAAATGAGAAGGAGATTTTGTCCCTACAAAGGTCATCAGTGGATGATGTATGTTCACTACGTGCTGTAGGAAAACGAGTACGTAATAGAATTTTAAAATTTTTGAATTATAGTTTTTTTCAAAACACAAGTTAGACATGCTATATACATAAATTAATGACAGATCTTACTAACCTCTTTTGTATACCAAAGTGGGCTCGAATCCGCTTCAACCAACTAGTTTTCTTTGCTATTCTCTATCCACGATTAGAGTGTGGGTGGTCACATGTCGTACAGCTCCTCCTTCAGTGACTCTCCTTCCTACCACTTGAGAAGACCTAGAGCTAAGGTTCTTGATGTTAAACAATAGCTCTCAAGGAGTTTTAAAGTTTCTCAAACTAGAGTACTCACTCTATGCTTCTCAACTGGTCTGAATAACTAAGAAAACTCACCCCCTATTTATAGTGGTCAGATCTGGGGTTAATCATTATTAGATAAGGCCTCAAAATTCAAGTTTGGATCAATTTCAAAGTAAAAACATGTAAAATGCGTATCTTGTCCTAACTGTTATGGTCGACCATGATACAAAGGCTCGTTCGATTGCATTGTCACGATGCTTGAAATCAAATCTAATTTGAACTCCTCAGGTTGATCAGATAGATCCCATCTCAACCAATTAGATAAATCATATCTTATTTAACCCAGGAATTCTTTGTAAAGCCTCAATTTTGATTTAAATAACCCAATTGAAAAGTTATCTGATTAAAATAGTCGTATACAAATAAGCCTATACAAATAAAATATAATCCACAATAATTCAACATGTTTATCTTGAATTAATTGACAAAATTAATTCAACTGATAAACTAACATGAATTATTAAATCCAATTAACGCAAATTTTAGCCAATCTAATAATTTAACATAAGGCATCAACATGTAGGAAAAACACACCGTATCATTACAGGATTTATTATGAGTTAGCAAAGGTGACTTGGTAGACATATAAAGTTCAAGCTCCTATAATTATAAAATACAACATCCTAAATACAAATTTTATAATTCTCAACTCTAATGCAATTCTACTAAAAGCTTAAAGCTGCATTCTTGAATTATATTAAATTACAAAGCTTCAAGTAATCTAATCGTTTATGTAATGTGTTACATCCTCATAGAATATTCATAATCTACTTGACAATAAATTTTATTTTACCTTCTCGATTATTTTTATCTTACGTTGCATTATCACACCATTGGAATTTACCATCCAAAGATAGTATACCATTTGGTTACACCTATGTATCTAAATGGTTGAGCGCTTCAGTCTTCCAATTACAGGATAATGCATATAAGAGAATATCATTAACTCTACAAAAAGAGCTATGGATTCCATATCTATGAATAACGAGTCTACATGAATCAAGAGTCATGTCTCCAACATACCAGTATGCGTACCATCATTAAGTCATGATGTCACCTTTTAGTACTTTAAAAGACATAAGTCAAAAATACGGGCCATTAGTCATTTCAAGATCAAGACACAACACACATGATTATCTAAAGTGAATTGATTTGTACAAATGGAATTATTAATCCAAATCACTTCAATTACCTCAAGATCTCTAAGGAACTTACGGAGCCACATTGCTTCTTTCGAAGCATCAATAGCTGCCATAAACTCAGTCTCCATCGTTGAGTCCGAAGTGCAATGTTGCTTGACACTTCTCCAAATAATGGCACCATCACCTAGAGTAAACACAAAACCAAAAGTCAATCTTCGTGAATCCAAATAGGATTAAACATGCATGAACAATTTTTAATGAGTGCCACTCCCTATTTCATATAGCATGTTATCAACATGCATGGCAAATCATATTATAATGCAGACAAGCAAAGCAATAGACAAAGCCATAAGCAAAATAATAATAAATAAACAACTGCAATATTATGATTTCATCCTCGAAAAAAGAAAATAAAGATTACAAAAGATTAATTGAAACATATTATCGATTCTTCATCTTGTATCTTTAAGTTGTATCCTTCTTCATGTGGCATCCATCTTTAATTCTTTAATCCCCTACAGATCAAATGTTTTAGTTTTCTGGTCATCATAAAATTTCATGTTTTTCTGAATTTTCTCAAAAATAAAATCAAAATTGTACCAAAAAATGCACCTTTTTTTAGAAACACACTACTCTCTACCAGCCTGCCGAACCTAAGGGTTCAGCTTGCTGTCAGAGCTGATAAAATTCTACCCTGAGGACAGCAGGCCGAACTTTGCAGATCTTAAGGGTTCGGCCTACCGATCAAGCTAAATTCATGTTTTTCTAAAAAACAGTTTTCAAGCAATTTTTCAATTTTATTTACAACAATTCAAAGACATAAAAAATTTTAGAAACTTAGAAAAACATGGGAACTTCTATCATCTAAATCTTCTAGATTTGTCTTCATTTTGAATGATTATTTAATTACAAAATTTTTACAAATTTTAAATTAAAATAATAAATCCTAGATGGCAATGATAGACCGCTATCTAATTACATGAAAAGCTTAGATATACATTCTTGTTAGAGAAGTAGTACGTAGCGAAATTTTAAAAATTTTTATACTAGAGTATTTTCTAAAATATAAGTATGACACACTATATGCATAAATTAACCAGATCTTACTAACCTTGTTTGCAAAAAGCTCCCGCAATCTGTGAAAAGAAAGGCGTTTCGAAGAGCCTTAACCAACTGTTCTTCTTTGCTATTCTCTATTCATGATCAAGTGCGTGTGAGCTCATGTCCTACAGCTTTTCCCCAGTGACTTTCCTTTCAACCAATCGAGAAAACCCAAAACTAAGGTTCGTAATTTATGAACAAAAGCTCTCAAGGAGTTATAGAGACTCACAGTATAAAGTACTCACTCTTAATTCCTCAACTGATCTAAATAACTTATGATTCTCACTCCCAACTTATAGAGGTTAGGCCCAGGGGTTAGTCCTTATCATATAAGGCCTCAAAAATTTGAATCAAGATCAAGATCTGATAAAGAATTGCGTCTAAAAATACGTGATCATAAATCGTTCAGTTGGCAGGCCGAACTGGCAGATCGGCCTACAAAACTTATCTATCGGCAAGTTGAACCTGAAGACCGACTTGCCAAACTTACGATAAATGATCCTTGCAAATCTTTTATTTCCTACCCAAGATTCTTGGCAAGCCTCAATTGAAATTCAAATAACCCAATAGAAAAGTTATCTGATTAAAATAGTCATATCTAGATAATCTCTTGGAAAATAAATATTCTCGATAATTCAACAAGTTTATCTTGAATTAATTTATTCAAAATTAATCCGATAAATAGACATGAATTATCTGATCTCGATAATTCAACAAGTTTATCTTGAATTAATTTTTCATAAAATTAATTTAATCGGTAAACAAACATGAATTATTTGATCCTACCGAATTTCAGCCAATTTGATAATTTGACATAAGTCACCAATTTATTGAAAAAGCACGCCGTATCGTTACAGGATTTATTATAAGCTAGCAAATAGGACCTAATGGACCTATATAGTTCAAGCTCTTGATAATTATGAAACCCAATATCTCATATATACTTTTCATAATTATCAACTTTAATGCTAATCCACTAAAAGCTTAAAGCTGCACTCTTAAACTATATAGAATTACGAAGCTCAAATAGCTAAGTTTCCATGACATATCATATATGTATTGTATCCCCATAGGATTATCCATAATCGGTTTAAGGATAAATTATGTCTTATCTTCCTGATTATTTTCTCTTACATTTCGTTATCTCATCATCTGAAAACTTACCATCCAAAGACAGTATACCATTCGGTTACACTTATGTATCCAAAAGGCTGAGCGCTCTAGCTTTTCAATTACAGGATAACACGTATAAGAGGATATCAACAACTCTTAAAGAGGAGCTAGGGATTCCATATCTATGAATAATAAGTCTATGTCATCAAGAGTCATGTTTCCAATGAACTAGCATACGTACCAACATAAGACATGGGTGTCACCCTTTGGTACATCAAAAAACATAAGTCAAGACAACGGGCCTACTATTCTTCTCAAGATTAAGATACAACACATATGATTGTCTAAAGTAAATTGATTTGCTGAGATAGAATTATTAATCCACATCAATTGCACTTTATGTCCCAATCCAACACATTGTCACTTATGACTATGCACCAATGTTTCTATTCGTGGAATCCACCTCCAATGGTCAAGACAAACCATCTCCCCTTAGGGATATAGACAACATAACAATCTTTGCATGAATAAAGTGCCCAACTTTATTTCCTTGATTGCAGATCTTATAATTTAGACCATCACCTTTATAATCATATCTTCCACATAATCTGTCCATCATATGCCTGATTCTAAAGGCTTAGACCAACAGTCTCAGACTTTTGTTTACTTATAATACATTTAATAAATATGAACGTGAAGAGGGCAACAATTTGGTATATGAATAATAAATAAACTCTTTATTGATAAAAATGTCTCCAAAAACGCATTATATTTTTACTCCTTAGGGCATACATGTCTAACAATTCTAACTTCTAAGGAACCATAACGGGCACACATTAATTAATTAATTAATAATTAAATAATAATTTAATCAACTAGAATTAATTAATAAACATTCACCATTTAATCTCATGACAGTATTTAATTATATGGAAACCCTAGAGTTTCAACTCTCTAAAAAATTAAATTTAAGCATAGGAGAGAATAAGATCACCTAATTTGTGTATATACCATAGTCACAAACTCCTAAATTTACGTAAAAACACTGGCTTAGATACCAATTGTTGGGAAATAAGTATGCAGCGAAATTTTAAAAATTTTAAATTTGAGTATTTTTTAAAACACAAGTTAGACATACTATATACATAAATTAATGACAGATCTTACTAATCTCTTTTGTATACCAAAGTGGAATCCGTATGGAGAAAAACATGCTAGAAGAGCCTCAATCAACTGGTTTTCTTTGCTATTCATATCCATAATCGGAACGTGGGTGGTCACACGTGGTACAACTTTTCCTTTGATGACTCTCCTTTCAATCACTTGAGAAGACCTAAAGCTAAGATTCTTGATATTGGACAATTGCTTTTAGGGAGTTTTAGAGTTTCTCAAACTAGGAAACTCACTCTATGCTTCTCACTTGATCCTAAATAAGAAAACTCACCCCCTATTTATAGTGGTAGGATCTGAGGTTAATCATTAGCAGATAAGGCCTTAAAATTCAAGTTTGGATCAATTTCAGAGTAAAAATACATAAAACGTGTATCTTATCCTAACTACCATAGTCGACCATGACACAAAGGCGCGATCGACCATGCTGTTGTGATTCCTGAGTTTGAATCTAATTCGAACTGCTCAGGTTTATCAAATAGATCCTATCTTAACCACTTGGATAAATTTTATCTTATTTGACCCAAGTATCCTTTATAGAGCCTCAATTTTAATTCAAATAATCCACTAGAAAAGTTATCTAAATAAAATAGTCATATACAGATAAACCTATGTAAAAAAAAATTATCCACAATAATTCAACATGCTTATCTTGAATTAATTGACAAAATTAATTTTACTAATAAACTAACATGAATTATTAAATCCAATTAACTCAAATTTTAGCCAATCTAATAATTTAACATAAGTCATCAATATATAGGGAAAACAAGCTATATCGTTACAGGATTTATTATAAGCTAGTAAAAGAGACCCAATGGACATATATAGTTCAAGCTCCTATAATTATAAAATCATATTTTATAATTATCTACTCTAATGTTACTCCACTAAAAGCTTAAAGCTGCAATCTCGATTATTTTTATCTTACATTCCATTATCACACTATTGGAATACTTACTATCAAAGATAGTATACCATTCGGTTACACTTATGTATCCAAATGGTTGAGCGCTCTAGTCTTTCAATTACAGAATAACGCATATAAGATAATATCATTAACCCCACAAAAGAGCTATGAATTTTATATCTATGAATAACGAGTTTACGTGAATCAAGAGTCATGTTTTCAACGTACTAGTATGCATACCATCATTAAGTCAAGATGTCACCTTTTGGTACATCAAAAGATATAACTTAAGAATACGGGCCCATTAGTTATTTTAGGATTAAGATATAACCCATATAATTGTCTAAAGTGAATTGATTTACACAAACAGAATTACTAATCCAAATCAATTCAAATTTTTATCCCTGATCTAATATATCGTCACTATGACAATGCACCAATGTTTCTACTCATGAAATCCTACTCTGTTAGAGATGTAGACAATATAACAATCTTACCATGAATAAAGTGCCTAATTTTATTCCCTCGATTGTAGATTTATGATTTAGACCATCAATTTTAAGATTTATGTCTTTTGCATAATTTGTCCATCATATGCATAATTCTTAAAGGTTTAGACTGACAATCTTAAACTTTTATTTGTTTATCATACATTTAATAGAAATGTACATAAAGAGAACAACATTTGGTATATGAATAATAAATAAACTCTTATTGATAAAATTTCTCTAAAAACATATTATAAATTTTACTCCTTAAGGCACCATGTCTAACATTTGCATTGACTATCGGAAGTTAAATGCCAACACTCACAAAGACTATTTCCCATTCTCATTCATTGATCAAATCTTAGAATGTGTAGCTAGTCACCCTTTCTATTGCTTTCTCAATGGATATTCAGGATATTATCAGATAAAGATAACATTAGAAGATCAGGAGAAGACCACCCTTACATGCCCTTTTGGAACTTATACTTATCGGTGTATGCCATTTGGACTATGTAAGGCTCCAGCTACTTATCAAAGATGCATGATAAGCATATTCAGTGACATAGTTGAGAAGTGCATGGAAGTTTTCATGGATGACTTGATCGTTTTTTATGATTCATTTAACATGTGCCTGCTTAATTTTGAAGCTTGTTTGAAAAAATGACAAGAAAAATGTCTTGCACTCAATTGGGAGAAATGCCATTTCATGATTACTTCTGGCATAGTTCTTATATATATCATTTCTAAAAAGGAATTGAAGTTGATCCATCTAAAGTTGAACTTATATCGAAATTGCATACTCCTAAGACTGTTCAAGATGTTCAATCCTTTCTAGGGCATCTTGGATTTTATAGGAGGTTCATCCAGAATTTTTTCACCATATCAAAACCTTTGTGTAACCTCTTGGAGAAAGATGTTGTGTTTGAATGGATGCAAGAATGTGAAGAATCTTTTCAAACATTGATATCTAAGTTAACCTCTACCCCTATCATGCAATCACCTGATTAGAGCCAACCATTCAAAATCATGTGTGATGAGCTACACTATAAGAGCTATTTTAGGTCAATGAAACGAAAGAAAACCCTTTGTAGTATATTACACAAGTAGAACTTTGAACAATGTTTAAATGAATTACTCAACCACTAAGGAGGAGTTGCTTGCTGCAGTATTTGCTCTTGATAAGTTTCGTTCATATCTAATTGGTTAACCTATCACTGTCTTCACATACCACTCAGCCCTTACGTACCTCTTTTCTAAAAAGGATAATAGGGCACGACTTATTATATGGATCCTTTTTTTGTGAGAATTTTATTTGACTATTAAGGACAAGAAAGGAGTTGAGAATGTGGTCGCTAACCACTTACCTAATTTGGAATTTAATGATTCTGTTGATGACCCACCAATCCGTGATGAATGTCTTAATGAACATCTTTTGAAGTCACCAAGTTACCTTGGTGCGCATACATTGTCAACTACTTGGCAATTAGAGAAATTCCATACAAAAGAAAGTTCTTGATCAAAGTACGCAATTTTTATTAGGAAGACCCTTATATTTGAATTATCTTTTCAAATACTGCCATGACCAAATCAGGATTCTATCATTGTGATGCATATGGTGGTTATTTTTTTGCAAAGAAAACTGCCGCAAATTTCCTATAATATGGTCTTCTTTGGCCCACTTTATTCAAAGACAATAATCATTATTGATGTTCTTGTGAAAGGTGTCAAAAGTTAGGCACTTTGTCCCATTGCCATATGATACCGCTTACCCCAATTATCATAATGGAAGTATTCGATTGTTGGGGAATTGATTTTATGGGACTATTTTCACTTCTTATGGGTATGTTAACGTCCTTCTCGTTATGGATCATGTTTTAAAATAGATTGAAGCCGTAACATGTTGTTCCAATGATAATGCAACTGTTGTAAAATTCTTGAAGTAAAACGTGTAATGCATTGTTCCTGAATTTTCGACAACACGTCTATAATGTTTGTAATTACATGAAAAATTTTAAGGATTTGATGTTGTGTTGCAATCTTCAAGAGGAGCATTGAGTTATCATTGATCGATTTATTAATGGGTGGTTGAAGGTTGACATTCAACAAGAAGTTTGCAAACGATTCCCTAAGTATTTAAACGATGCTTATCAAGATGGTTTAGATATTGAGAAATATCTTCAATCTTTCACTTCTCTTTGAATGCTTAGGCATTCTCAATTCTCTAGATCTAGCACACCTCTTCAAGCTACATCAGGCTCTTTGTCTTTTACGACTCCTATAATTCCTTCTAGTGTTTCGTCAACCTTTAAAGCTAGTCAAAGCAAGGGCAAAGAGTCCGTTTCATTCACTTTGCTAATTGAATGCTTTAGTTGTTATGCCAAGGGTCATATAGCTTCTTGATGTCTACATCGCAGTCTTGCCTTCGACTATGCTCCCTTTTTGTCACCTAATGACCCGATTGACATACTTATCGAGCCTCATGACCCTAACATATATGAAGAGCTTGTTTTCTACAAAAAAAAAAAAAAAAAAAAAAAAGAAAAGAAAAACAAAGCTTTCTCACTTCATCTTTACTCGCTAAAGTTGAGTTCTTTTTATCTAGAGGGAATGATGATGGATAAACACAAAAAAAGAAATTAGTATTCAAAGTTTACTTAATTAGAATTATTGTTATCTTTTAGGGTTATTTAAATTTAGGAATTAGATTTGGATTCAAATTTGAGTTGCTTTCGGATTTGCTATTTTTATAACTAGGAAATGTGTGTCATGCTTATTTTTTGCTTTGATGATTAATGAAATTGAGATTTCTCACTCTCCCTTTCGAGTTCTTGTTCTTTTCTTCTTTTTTCACTCTAAGTTCTCCCTCTATTCTTGCTTTTATATTTGGTCCTACGTCAGCATGTTTATGATCTATAACATCAAGCTCGACCCATTGCCCATTTATATTCTTTCATAATAGTGACAAAGCCATAATTTTTTGTCTATGAAGGGACCATGAAAATAGTAGGGATGGTTTTTTACTAAATATAAAACATAGTTATATATTTTAATTATTGAGTGGGAGGACACCTTATAATATTTTTCTTAAAAAATAGTGGCATAATAATAAATTTCAATTATTTAGCAGAGGCATATTTATAATTTTATTGTGAAATGGAGGTACAATAGAAAATTTGAAAAATATTAAGGTAAAAAATTAAACCTTCAAAAGTTGAGCACAGGAACATGCTCTCACTCATTATTAAGTGGCTTTGCCATTGTTCACGTGCTCATGCTTTAATCATACCCTTATCATACCTAACATCAAAATTATAAGTAAACAAGAAAAATAAATATTAAATAGGAAAATTAAAACATAAAAACATTCAAATACGATGAAATCTTTTTAAGGGAAAAATATCACATAATAAGTTTCATGAAAAAAATTGTAAGTGGTACATAACAAAAGAGCAATAATGTTATATCATTATTGTGCCGCTGATTGTGTTTGTACTCGTGCTTGCAGCTTTATCGTGCTATTAACATGCTTCGTACTTAAAATTTACATCAAGCCTAGTTCTTTTAGTAAAAATACAAGGCTACCTATTTAATAATGGTGTTGTGTTTTGTCTTGTCTACTTTTTAACTGGCATACATATGCTAGTCCATTAGGCCTGACTTATTTTTACACCTGTAAACTCGAATAACAATAGTGTATCAGTTAAAAACTTTAAAGACAAAACAATTAATATTTTTCGGTCGTCAAAAGTAAATAATAATAATAAAAATAATAAAAAGAAAACCCCTACTTTAAAATAAAAATCAACACTATACAATATACGCGAATCATTTATTAGAGGTTTATAGGTCATTTAGGAAACGAGATAGATTTGAAACTTTGAACTTATAACACAGCATTATGAGAGAAAACAATGTAGAAAAATTTAGTTAGAACTACAATTTGTTGTTCCAATTGTTAATTTAAACAACCTATATATTTTAAATTTAAAAGATCTCTCTTTCGTCCTCCTATCTCTTTTGCCATAGAATTGGTATTAATTTCTTTCATTGATGAGTGAGTATTTTACTCATAAATCAAGTATTTCTTGAGCTCAATTGTTTGTAAAAATCCTCAAGCATGTGTTATTTTATGGTTTCAGTGTCATTTTGTAAAAAAAAATTAATAAAATGGGACTTAGTAGGATTTTTTGGCTTTAATTTTGAGCTTGGAAGCCATTTCATAGTGAAATCAGCAAGGCTTGCACGCCTACGTAGCATCAAACACATGGTCATGCATATTGGGGGCCCCCAGCCAAGGCCTTTACACGGGCGCATGTTGAAGGAGCACTGCAGGCCAAGCCTGAAGGCCCCTACACTGGCATGCATGCATGCGACCTGGGCATACAACTTTAGCACGCGCTGCACCTGAGCGATTTTCGTGGCCGCACGCACTGTTGCACCCCCTAGTGTGCTAATGTGTTTTCAAGGGCTAATTAGGCCCTTGAATGGTGATCTGACGACTATGATTTACCTAGATTTGAGGCTTTTAATATCCAATAAAACCATAAACCCTAGAGGGAGAAGAAGAACACAATTTCCAAGGGGGATTTGGAGGCATACTTTTCTAAAGAGAGAAAAACTTGGAGGCTGATTTTCTTGGAGGACTTCTTGAAAAATTCAAGCCTTGAAAACCATCACCACTATAGTTTCTTCTTATCCTTTCTTCTATCTTGATTCTTATTTGAAATTTGTATTTGTGGATTTGTCTTGAATATGTTTACAATTATGAATTTCTTGGGGATTTTGTTTATGTTATTGGAATTTATGTTGTCTAGCTAAACTTCTAAAGCTAGGGAATATGAAGTAGCTTGATATTGACTATGTTTTGAACTTTTGATAGATTGTTGATTGGATCTATTTCAAATCATTTGTGTTTCTCTATGCTTTATGTTCTAATTTGTCTGGCTAATGAAATAATTTTTAAGTACATGGATTTAGCCTTGGGAAAGTCATTTTTACATATTGGGACTTGAGAAACACAACCTATAGTAGTATTGAGTTTGGGAGGTGAACGTAACTAGGGTAATTAATAAATATATTTATGCTTAATTTGGTTGGTTTTGCATATTATTTTTGCTTGTCACTTGGGAGAGGGAGTGAAATTACAATTGAAGACTTACGATTAATGATTTGAATGAAATCGACCAATAACCCGTTGAACTGGATCACATAGTTGGGTCAAGTGAAATCAAAATCGCTTAGCCTCATTTACCATCAAATTCCCTTTGATCCTTTACTTCAATTTACATGTTTATTTGCTTTGTTTGCATTTAGTTTAGTTTTTTTTTTTTTTTGTTTTACTTTATTATTCCTAACAATTGAGTTGCGTAGATGAAAGTCAAGTTATTATGGTTGCAGTAGTTGGTTAATTTTTAGAAAAACAATCTCTATGCGATGATACTTGACTTTTTGTTTCTTTTTTACTTACACACCATGTATACTTGCAAGTGTTCAACATCCATCCATTTTTCTTGAACTCTTCCTTAAATATTTTATTATATTTTAACACTTAAAAAATCCTGTGAGAAACTCACAAGACCAAAAAAAAGACAATGTGGCTCCTGGCTCAGTAATTAAAAGACCATTGGTGAGAACTCCTTGCAATTAATTTTGATAGTCTTACAACAAGGAGCTAGCAACAATGTGTAGAGGATTTCCCTTGGAGGAGCTATTCATTAATGCCTTATTCGAAAGGACTATCAAGTTTTTCAGGGTTATTATGCTTTTAAAAAAAGCACAATAGAAGCAGAAGCAAAATCAAAATAAAATAACAAAAGTAAACAAAAAATAAAATAAAATAACTATAATGGTGTCAAGTGCTTTAGTATACTATTGCAAAATACTCAAGCAAAATACTTTCAAGGATCTTGCATCCAATCATGTGCAAGATGCTTTTATGATTCTAAATAAACCATTGAACAATGTTAGAGGTGTTGGAAAATGGTTTACTAAACCATTATGAAGAGCCATATTTAGGCTCAAATTAGAGTGGGACCTATTTCGTAAATGTGACGGAACTTAGTGGATTTGCATTCTCCGTCACGAGGAGATCGAAATTATATATTCATACATTCAAAGTAGTTATTGGGTGAATGAGAAATTGATGATCAAAAGATGCCTATTGGAATTAGTTTTTGTAGGAAAGATTGCTAAAAATTGAAAGTCCCATATTGCTTAGACAACTTGCTTTGGTGGAGTTGATATGAGTTTACACTTTCGTCTGGAGTAAGAACATGTAGCCAAGAGGGTCTCTCACAGGTAGGGGGTGGGGGTGTAAATCATCGGCCCAATGCGTGAAGGGCCCAATGTGTGCACCCACACGATGTGGGCAATGTGACCGTCTATCCATTAGGCTTGCCCTCTGTGGGCTTCGTTTTGCAAATTTTTTATTTGCTTTTTTCAACCTAAAACCTAGATTTTTTAAATTAAATCCAAAATATCAATAGATATTGCTAGGCATCAAAGATGAATATAGTTGTTAAAATGTCTAGACATTATTGTTTGAATTTGGACATGATAGTGGGCAAGTTAAATATGAATATAAAAGGTTGGAACCTTCCAACTAAGTCTCATTATTTTGGAAATAATTTAGATTGAATCCTCATTATTTTCAGATTCATAATAACCCCCACAACAGCATATATAAGAAGACCATCCTCAACATTTTTGTACACATCATTTTCAGGTATGCTTTCTAGTTTCTCTTGATTGTTAGGCTCAAGTTCTCTTAGAGTTTTTAAGTGCTTTGGTGATAAAGTAAAGATAGGGTTTCAAGTTCGTGAGAGTAGTACTTGTGGTGTCGAAATCCTACCCGATCGTCGTTGTATGCTGGGAAACAGATGCTCATCGTGATCTAAAGCACTAATGAAGATAGTGAATCTATTTTGACAAAAACGCATCCATCACGTGCCTTGATGTCTATATTATTTTAGTGTTTGATTTAGTTTACGGTTGAAAGTTTCTTTGCGATTGTTTCTCACCCTTTTGTAATATTTTATTAATATTGAATTTGTTTGTTTCTTTTTAGTTTATGTAATTTTGGTAACAAGGGGTGCTAATGGTATTCAATACTAAATAATAATAAACGGGTGCTAAAGTATGAGCTTATAGATGGTGTCTATTTTTTATTAATTATGGTGCTCAACAACAATAGTACTCCTATATATTTTTCTAGAATAAGCATAAGTTAGTAGCACATAATAAATGAAAACGAATACTGCACTAAATAATATATTGTTTTGAAACCTTAAAAAAGCAAATAGCATATTTTAAATTCTTTAGGGTAAATAGTCTATTTAGTATACAAATAATTAATTTACCTATAATAATTTAGAGGTAAATAAATTATCTACACTATAAATACATTATTTACCTTAATTATTTTAAAAATACTATCTACCTTAACTAGGATATCTAGTGGAGGCATGCTCAATTATTGTTTACGTTACAAAATATAAAAAGTTTTTATACAATAAACTAGATGTGTGTCCTCTGGCATATTTGTTATGTCCTATTGAGATATTTTTATATCCTACCAAGACACTATGTCCCGCGGAACACCCCGCGCGTCCCTCTAGGACATTTTTCTCTCATTTTCTTCTCTCTCTTTCCTCTTTCTTTCCCCTTCTCTCCTTTTCGCCGTAGCCTCGCCTCTGGATTACCAGTGACGTCGTCGGCTGCCTACTACTAGAAAAAACAGAGAAAAAAAAAGAAAAAAAAACACAACAACAACAGCGTGGCTGGAGAAGAACCGGGATGATAGCAACGGTGGTGTTTTCGATCTGCAATTTCGGTGGCGGCGTGGTCTGACTTGTCTTTTGTTTACAACTTTGATGATCAGGTGGCTTCGACGAGGACAGGGATGGAGAGACCGTGGCTCTGATGTTTCCCAACCCAGTTGGTGAGGCTAATGTAACCCTCACCGTTCAGTTTAGCCTCCAATTTCATGATTGTCCTCGGATCAAGAGATCGTGCTCCAACGGCGAAGCTTTCTCCGTGCCATAGATCTCAGTCACGAGATCTCCACAGCGAGACCTGCTCCTGCTTGTGTTTTGGCGCAATCGTCAGTGTCATTTCGAGAAGCTCGACTGCCTGTAGCGACCATCACCATAGGAGGACAAGCTGTTGCTGGGGGAGAGAGAGAGACAGAGAAAGAGAGAGAGAGAGAGACAGAATTGGAAAGAGAGTGAAAAAGAGAGAAAAAATTTGATTGAGTGGAGAAAGAGAGTGAGAGAAGAGAGAAAAAAGAGGGGTAAAGTAAATATGAGAAAGAGAGGGGGTATAAACGAAGAAGTTTAAAATTCATGGCATATATTTTTTTATTTTAAAATTTATGGCATAAAAAAATTAGATTAGTTAAAAAGATGACATATGAAAAAACAAAAGGAAAATAAAAGATTTTATAAATTTTTGTTATAAATAGTAGGTTTTAAAAATATTTGTAATAACTAGTAAATTTACAATGTAAATAATATATTTACTGAATAAATAAGAATTATTTACACCGTAAATAATAGTGTAAATAAGTTATTTGTTCCTTCATCTATTTATATTGTAAATAAGAATTTTTACACTGTAATAATGAGGTTAATAAATTATTTTCTCTATAAATTTACTATTTACTACAAATAATTTTAAAACTCGTTATTTACGACAATTAATTTTTAAAAAAAGTAATATTTACTACAATTTCCTATTGCCCCTATTGTGTAATTTCTCCTCTAGCTGGTTGGTTGGTAGGGCCAGATCCTTATATCTCATCTATTTCATGTAAAACTCATTCAAGTATGTAGATTTTGTACTCCCTTTTATGACCAAAAGAAGTTTGATTTTAGCACATCCTACCGGGTCCACATACAGTCCGGAAAATGATTTGACCAGATCCCGGCGTGCGGCTGGTCATTCACTGGGTGACTCAAACTAGCCCGGACCAATTTGGTACGTCTACCCAAGTGATTGCGGTAATCTATCCAGGAAGTACCTATTGGGTGACTATAGTAACTAAAGTCAATGGCCCGGCGTTCATGGGAAGTTGAAGGGTCTTAATTTGCTAGCAGAGCAAATTTGGTCATTTTAAGGAAAAAGTTAAAAGGGGGAGAAAATAGGAGAAACTCAAGTAGAAGAGAGAATATCTTTCTAGATAAAAGGAAAATACAAAAAAATAAATAAATAAATAAATAAAACCATAGAAAATATATCTTGTTTCAATACTAATATGTATTTATGCCTAAGGTCACTTGGACGTTATTTCTACACCATTTTTTTTGCTTGGTTATATAGTTGCCCGTGATTTTGAACTTCCATTTTCCAAACCCCGTTTCACTTCTTTCCCTACTTCGATTAACAATGCTCCAATTGATGACAAGGCGCTGGCCTTGCACGACCTAATTAGGTGCAAGGCCGGAGATCAAACTGCACGAGATCACGCAAAGGCACCACAACGTGCTGCACAATGCCAGCACAGGAGTTGGAGTCTAAGCATACTGCATACAACAGCTGCTTTTAAGGTATGCATAAACAACAGTTTTTAAATCCTTGCATACATAATGCATCTCTAATCGTTACGCACAATGAGAAATGGTGCTAAATTTGTTAAAATAAATGGTACAATCTTTATTTTGAGAATTATGATGTGGAATGAACAATACATAGTTCTACCGTTGCAGGTTTAACCTTTTGAGCTTGAGAGTTCAAATTCCCCACTTCAAATCCTTAAAAAAAAAGAAAAAAAAAAAAAAAGAAGAATAAACATGCTACCAAACCTTTCTCCAACTTACCAAAACTATCCATTTACAAGAATACCTTAGTTCCAAGCATTTTATCACAAAAACTTCCTCCTGCCTTGCCAAGCTTCCAAATTTACAAGAATACCTTTGGCAAAGGTCCACTAGGAAAAAAAGAGAAATAATTATACTTCCTCAATATGCACACGGTAGGCATCCCCACAGGAAAAAAAAAAAAAAGAAAAAGAAATGGATCAAACCGAAAACTCTCTTGTCTCGACGCTTTGGTCATACGTTGAAGTGAAGGTTGACAAAGTGGGCTCTGCAGAGGTCTCTGAAATCAAAGTTGTAGTGTCTAGTTGGTCCGAGGAAGAAGGCTGATTATAAGAAGATTCTGTGACATTCTTGGCTTGAGGCTTGGTGGTCTTCTGAGGGCCTCTCACTTTGAGGTCCATGAAATCTGTTATCAAGCCGGGCTTTGTTATTTCCCATTCATTGACGTCCACCTCACCTGTTAGCATCTTGACCACGGTTGACATGGAGGGCCTCAGCCTCGGACTGTCTTGCGTGCAAAGAAGACCAACTTTTAGAAACCTGCAAGCCTCCTCGGCGTCAAAGTCCCCATTTAATGCTATATCTACTAGTCCGACCAGCTCTCTACGTTCGTTGAGATCCCACGTCTGTGACAGAAGAGCCCCATATCACTAATTGTTAAAGAATAGCATGTAAAAAGAAAATGAACACAAATGAAAATCAACCTACATTTCAAACCGAACTACACTGTAAAAAGTAAACGAACACAAATGACAATCAACCTACATTTCAAACCGAACTACATGAAAATAATTGATTCATTTCCTTTTTGTGTCCTAGAATCATATTCTGCAGTGTTGTTTCCTGGTTCTATAAAGAACAAGTTATTTTTTACTAAAAAGAAAAGACAGGTAGTTGTAACATGGCCGAAGAAATCCATGCCTGGTAGTGACACCTAAAGAAAATAAAAGCTAACTCACAGTTAACATTCAATTAGATTATGCTTTTGTTTTAATATCCAAAAATGCCTCAAACTTAGAAGTCATTTTCGAGCTTGCAGCTTTTGCTAAAAACTCAGGGACTACTTGCCATGGCCCTGATGAATCAAGTGTCACACCATGTGAGAATGTAAACCGTGCACTTGAATACTCATTAGGCATGAAAAACTCCACAACTGAAACCGTTAATGAGCTGGCCTCTACCAATGCATTTGATAAAACAAAATTCAAAAGTAGAAAGTCCTTTGTCAAGGTAAGCAGCTTAATGAAAGGGTGATACGACTAAGTGAAAACAATCTGTGAATTCGATACTGAAATTGATCATTCCCTGAAGAATGTGCTACAAGAACACCTTAAAGAAATTAATCTGTGTAATAATGAACCGCTTGTTGCAAAATAACCTCAATATGTACATTTTTTTGTAATTCACAACCACTTGAACTATCTTTATTTCAAAAATTTGTTTCAAGATTCACTACACTCAAGAAACAGCTTTTCCTTTTTTCTCTTTTTTTTCTCCTTCATGAGAAATTTAGAAAAATAAGTTGACAAAAGTATTACAGCTACTAAGAAAACCAAGTCAACCACGTCCATCATAATCATAAATTCAAATGCATAGAAAAAAATCTGACCACACAGATTTAGACAAACGCAATCCATACCCTTTCAAGAATATATTGTTCTCCAATAGGTAGATGAGTATTCGTGTTGCATCTGCCACTGACAATTTCGACAAGGAGAACCCCAAAACTATAGATATCTGCTTTTCTTGTTAGTTGCCCTCTTATCGCATATTCTGGTGCCAGATAACCTCTAAAACAACAAAAAGTAGACAAAAATACAGCAGAATAAACATTTGTGTGAGAGAGAGAGAGAGAGAGGGAGAATTTCTTGCAGGCAGAGAGTACAAAAAGTTAACAAAATTACATTATTTATGCAAAATTATGACAGTTAATGGCCCGTGTGCGGGAGAATGCATAGTTGGTTTTGTGCAATTCAGTAGACAGAGTTTATGCCTATATACGCTTGTTCAGATGGCAATTTAGCTAGTGGAAAACCTATTCATAACCAAACAATCTAAATTTTAGTTCTTTAAAGTCATATGGCATAGTAGAAAATGATGGTTGCATTGTCTTTAAAATAGAAAAAAAGTAAATCATTCACCACCATCTGCACAACCATGTTCAGAGGGTAACAGTTTGTTTCCTGCATCAAGTTTGCTACTTTAATATGCGTTTTAGACAAAAACAAAAATAATGTGAAAAGACAATACAGATTTGAAAAGGAAAACACAAATGTTAGAACTTACATTGTTCCTGCCACACGTGTACTAACATGAGTCATATTCGATGGGATAAGTTTTGCTAGACCAAAATCCGAGATCTTTGGGCTTAGGTCTTTGCCGAGAAGAATATTGCTGGCCTTAATATCTCTGTGCACAATATGAGGTCGCACTTCCTCATGGAGGAATGCAAGGGCTCGTGCAACCCCGACACAAATATTAAACCGTGTTCGCCAACTAAATTGAATATTACTATAACGTTGACTTCCACCTAAACAAAAAAGTTTTCAAGCATTCAACTTCCATTTGATTACATAATATGGGTAATGAAGAGCTCTAAACAAGGAAATAATACAAACATAGTACATTCTCAAAAGAGATATATAAACTAATAGATATAAAAAGCATATAGATATATGTCTTATACAATAGAGAATATTTTCCACAGGAGCAGAATAATAAAATTACCAAGAAGAGTTTGTGCCAGACTATTATTCTCGAGGTAGTTATAAACCAAAATTCTGTGATTTCCTTCGACACAACATCCGTAGAGCTCAACTAAATTTTCGTGCTTGATCTTTGAGATCACATTGATCTCCGTCAAAAACTCTTTCACTCCTTGTCTTGATTCAGCCGAGAGAACTTTTATAGCCGCAATCTTCCCATCTTTAAGCCGACCCTGGCCATCAAGATATAGTATCAAGGATTTCTGCTTTGTGAAATAAGGGGGGAAATTAACACATGGTAAAATAGAAATACTGCAGGTACCTTGTATACAGAACCGAAACCACCTTCCCCAATTTTATTGGTTGGACTAAATTCTTCTGTTGCGATCCTTAGTTCTTTGTAAGTGTAAAGTTTCACATCATGAATCCCAGAAACTTCTGTTAACAGAAAAAAAAAAAAAAAGAAAGAAAGAAATTGATCGTAAATTCTTGTGTTGTCAAATACTCAAATTATACAGAGCAAAAAAGGCTCAACTTATATTGTGTTCTATGCATAGTATCTTATTTTAGGCATGTTATATTGTTCTATCTCCATTCAGTAGAAAGGTTCATGAGTTTTACCATCATCAACATCGAAGCCACGTTTTCTTGCAAAGCCCTCCTTCCGACCAAATAAATAAGAAAAACAAGTCATAACTAAATGACGATCTGGCAGCCCTTCCTAACTTGAGAGCCTGTGAATGAATTCTTCAAATGACAGCACACCCAAAGACCTGCTAGAAAGTAAACCATTTTAAATACATCTCTTAGTACTAGACCCCCAATTAAATGTAACAGCATTATCAAAGGAGATAAGAAGAATTCAAACTACAAGAAGCATTTCAATTACTATAAGATTGGGAGTGAATTTTTAAAATGCCATGAAAACCAAGAATCAAAAGGTTAGGATATGCATCTATTTTGGGTGAGTATATAAAAGCAGAAGCAGAAGAGGGGAAAGAAGAACAAGGAACAAGTCAGCGGCATATGGGAGAAAAGCAAGAGAGGCCAATTAGAATTGAAACAAACTTTATCATTGCCAAAGTTCAAAAGTTCATAATAAGCAAGGAAACATTACAATGACATTATCATCTAAAGCTAAATAAAAACCAACAAAAACAATAAGTCTTATTTGGGTCAGTTAGAGTCACATGTGAACCCATCAATTCTCGATCAAGAAGACATAATTCTAGCATGTAAAAAACTATGAAAGGATGTTCAAGAAAAAAGGATAAACATGGTGAGTTAATTCTCAAAAAGTAAAGGACTCTTTTAAAACGTAGGATCAACATGATAAAATCAACTCTTACAACCCAAGTAGCATAAGAATTGGACTGACACCGGGTTTTCAAAGTTACTTCCTGACTTAAAGCCAGATGAAAACAATGCAACCTATATTTCAATTCGAACCCAGCCAAGAAGGCAGACCAGAAGACAAAAGTACATACACCAAATGGAAACACAACAAGATGAAATGGAACCTTCAAATATTTAAAGTTTGAAGAGATGATCCTAAAATGATGAGCTCGAAACTAAGTCAATTTGGAAGCTGCAAAAATTGCCAAGTTTCAGACGATAATTATATATATATATATATATATATATATATATATAT
This sequence comes from Artocarpus hirsutus, assembly GCA_946598075.1. Lineage (NCBI taxonomy): Eukaryota > Viridiplantae > Streptophyta > Magnoliopsida > Rosales > Moraceae > Artocarpus > Artocarpus hirsutus. The sequence continues at coordinate 53,492 of CAMOHE010048017.1, forward strand.
ATATATATAACTGCAGCTCTAATATCCATCAATCCTGGACGTATCTCTAGATTGTTTTCCTTATTTCCTACCAAGCTAATTGAGAGTCTCTCTTCATGATGTTTTGACATTTGATGCTCAGAAACACAAAATTTAACTAAGAAATACGCAAGAAAAACCCCAAAACAAAGAAAACAAACAAAATGATTAACAACCTACTTAAATCACAACCCAATTCATAGAGTAACAACACCCAAAAAAGAAAAGAAGAAAAAAATATGAAAGTATCCAGATGAGAAATTCACCTAAAAAGAGGCTCAGCTCAGAAAAACTAAAAGGCAAAGATTTAAAAGAAAAGGACCCAGAAGAGAAAATCACCTAAAAATGCTAAGCTCAGAGAAACTAAAAAGGCAAAAATTAAGACAAAGTAAAAGGACTCAGATGATAAAATCACCTCAAAAATCAGATGAAATGGTCAGAGACGCCTAAAAGTAGAGATTTTTAGCAGTAGATGATGAGAGAGAGGCGTCTAGGAGCGTGAAAAGGGCGAATGGGATTATGGGATTTTTGTGTCCAAGCGAACTACTCCGATGTTTCATAAATAAAACCAAAACAAGCAAGAACTAGTCTAAGCGACCGCGTAGGTTCGCTCACAGTGCTCGCTTTGAATGTTTCTCTGATAGCGTTGTACCTTTTCAGCAGTCTCTGTACGGGATTGACATCTCCATTTTACCAACGTGTTATTGACGAGACTTTAGAGAGAGAAAGAGAACTCAAAAGAGAGAAGAAGGTTTGACAGTTTTCTCTCTCTCTATATAGATGCATATTTGGTAGGGATGATCAAATTCATGGATGTTGCTTCCTCCTCATGAGCTCCTTCCTTCCTCTCTTTCAGCTCTTCTCCTACTCCTACGCTGGTCAACTTTGAAATCTCTCTTTTTCTTTTTTAATTTTATTTCCTCTTCCCATTTATTACATTGACCAATCTTTTTCGCGTTCACATTTTTCTCCCCTTTTTGTCGATAACAGATAAGTTTGGGAAAAATACCATCACGAATGGCCAAAAAGTTCTCATCAGACTTTTTTTTTTTTTTTTGACCCTCTGATAAAAGATCCATAGTGTTTGAAAAGTCTTCCGAATTTCAGGTTCTAATCTATCGCTTCATAATAAATAATGTAAAATTTTTAATAACTATATCAAAAAAATAAAAAATTATTATGATATAAATTGTAAAACTTTTATAATTTTTAAACTTAAAATGTCATTTATAACGGAAACTATAAATAGAAGCTAAAATTGCACTCCTACATAAACAAAAATACATACAACTATATTTAATCAAAATTTTTTATATACTAACACTTATAAAAAATAATTAAAAAACTCAAAAAAAACAAAAATAGCCATCGACATGAAAGAGAAACAATGCAATCGACATCGATTAGCTAGCTCAACCACCACGATTTGCGACTCTGTCGCCACTGTCGTGGCCCAACCTGTTGCCGACCTCTGTGTTGGGTCATGTCTGTAGTAGTGTAGGGGGAATGGCAACCACCATTGCAACAAGCCCTAAACTGTGACTGTGACAGATTAATACCCACGATGGTACAAAACCATGACGATCCAGTCCGTGCAAGCATGGTTGGGTCGATCACAAGCAAGGTCATGAGGTCGTTGCGATGCGATATGTCGAGAGCAACACCATCACGAGCAAGTTTGTGAGGGTTATGATCTCCGTTGGCGATCTAAGGTCTTCGAGGGTGATCCCAACCTACCCAGACTTGAGATGTGGGGTTGCCAGCAACCCGTGGTACGACCTCCACCACGATCTAGCGTCACCGAGAGCAATCTCTACCGACCTAGACTATCACCGACAATTCTCTTTTTCAAATCAGACTATTTCTTTTACTTTTGTTCTTCTTCTTTTTTTTTTTTAATTTGGTGTATTTAAACTTATTAAATTACTGGTGAACTCATTCACTTTTTACTGTTAAATCTAAATCTAGTAGACCAAAAAAATCTCATTTATTAAAAGAGCTCAGCATTTCCGTAAATATATTCAGTTATTCACGCTACACGAAAAGCCAAGTCTTGATGAGATCAGTAGTACTCACGGCACTACATACTGACAAAATGAATAAATAAATAACAACATGATAAAAAGAAAAACAGGCCAAAGGTTCGTCTAACATCACAGAAGAGAATTTGTCTTATAATGTTTAAACCTGAATTGTAATCGGTGAAGACTCGGGGTAAGATTTTTGCAATTCCATTTGTGGCATCAATTTTTTCCAAAAGTGACACGAGTGTGGGGCATGAAGAGATTTTATTTTTTAAAAAAAAAAAAAGAAAAAAAATTAAACCTCATGTTGGTAGCATAAATTCATAAATAAAATTTTTAAAAAATAAACCTACTTTTTTATTAGTTGCAATGCCCAAGGTTTATTTTATTTTATTTTATTTTATTTTATTAGTCCACGACCGAGTAAAACTCTATTGGATTAATGAAAGAGATTTCTTTTATGTTAGTTTACAAAAATTGACAATGAGGTTTTTTTTTTTCTGGTCACCTCATTCAAGAGTTGGTAATAAAAAATTTGACCACTTCTGCAATAAGAAAATATCTTACTTATTTTAAGCTTTTCAACAGATTATATTAAAAGTAAAATACAAATTGGACAAAATCTACTGAAAATGACACAACATAAAGTTTTTTTTTTTTTTAAGGGACGTAACAACATAAAGTTATACACCCCAACGAACACCAAAACTGTGTAATATTAAGATAAACTTATTTAGTGTGAAGCAACTTTGTATGTAGTGTTTAGTAGAAGTGGTTTATACCATACTTTTAGTTATAAATAATGTAAAATTTTTACATATAATAATAATAATAATAATAAAAAAATTATTATAGTATAAAATTTTCATATATTATAATAAATATAATTTAAATTAATGATTTTAACTATTTTTTTTAATTACGGTTGGATTGTGTCACCTGCCCAACTCCTACACCTACATCCCCCACCAGCATGCGCTTTTTGACTTTGTTTTTGTAGAAATAGGCAAGTTCTTTTTGTTACGTACAGACAAGTAACATATTGATAACTACCTCTTTTAGTGGTTGGTCTGCGTAAAAAAGTAATTTTGACAACGGTTTGAAAACTTTTTTTAGACACTCCTTTTTGCTTGAAACAGTTACACCCCCCCCCCTTCAACTCCGGTGCTATATTAGATTTCATCGTGTTTTTATTCATCCAATTCGCTATACATATATATATATATATATATATATATATATATCCAATTCAATTTTATTGAATTTGGATTGAATTGGATGTAATTTTTTTTTTATTATTCCCATTTATAAGTTAAAGATACGATTAACCTAAAGAAATATTTGGAAAAAGTAATTAAAAAAATAAAAATGAAATCCAAACTAATCTTTCGCCTCCATTGGAAACATTAGATAGAACGTATATTTTAAGTTGAAACTTAAACTTATGTTTGATCCATCATCAGTTAATTGATGTTAAGTCCAATCAATTAAAACTGATTATTTCAATTCCAACTAACATTTTTGGTTTAAACATACCAAATATTAGTTTAAACTAACAAATTATAGTTCAAACTCTAAATAATGATTCCAACTAATTTTTGTTTAAATCAACTTTTTTATATACTTACTAAACAATGGCTACGAATACAAATTACAGTTTCAACTTATACTATTGGTTTTAACTAATATTGGTTCTAATTGACAGTTTTAACCATTCTTCTAGCTAAACATATGGACACTTCGGCATTTTAGTGCATCATAAATGCAATAATCAAGGGATTAAATTAAGTAAATTAAGTACAAATTTTGAAGCTAAAGTTTATGCTTGAAAATTTGTTAAATATTTTAAAAACATAAAAAGTGTCACAAGAATTATTGTTTTAATCTGATTTTTATAATAAATTCCATAAAAGTGAAATGTGATTTCCAAGGTTAAAAATCATGCCATAGTCTTGTACAAGAAGGAAGGATATGAAAATAAGCTGGAAAGCTTAACTGTTGCAAAATGTATTGTAACAAATATTAAGACAAAAATACAGTTTGAGAAAAATATTATATAGATATATGTAAAATTTTACAATATTAGAATTACAGTATAAGGATTATATTGATAAAGTAATACAGTGTACACTGATAAAGTTATACAGTATGAAAATTATACTACAAAAGTAATACAATATAAAGAATTACACTGATAAAGTTAAGTAGTATGGAAATTATATTACAAAAGGAATGTAGTATAAAAATTAAATTGTGTAAAGTTATGTAGTAGAGGAATTATACTATGTGGAGGATATGGATGAGTAAAAAATACTGTGTAAGTTTATCATAGTATAGAAAAAAATGTACCAATAGTATTCAAAAATACTGTCAATATAAATTTAGACTGTTAAAAGGATAATATGAGGCTCACTTGATGACACCCCTAAGGTGGAAATTTTTCCGTATCTCTCTTAATAGAACCGGTTTTTAACAAGTGGTGGAAGCAACTGTTTGAAAATTACAATTAGGTCGATAAAGTGATGACTTAGAAAGGTAAAAGACAAAGAAGCCACATCCTTCCCTTGCATGGATCCAGTTTTGGCCTCAAATTGGGAGTGAATTTTTATGACAATTAAGTCCTTGATCAGGTGTCTTGATGAGTTAGGTGTATGGTTAGAACTTGACTCACTTTTGTCTCCATCAAATTTCATGAAAACTTGAGAAAAGCAAAATCATATGCTCTCGAAGAAAACCTGTTCCCATATGCTTACTCCTTCTCATTATTTTTCAAGAAAACAACCTCCAATCAAGTTCATATGTTGGTGATCAAGATTAACCACTTTTGGAGGTAAAAATCTAAAATTTTTCTTATAGATTTTTAGTGGTTTTCTTCAGTTTATGGATGGATTTTGACATGGGTTTTTTCTATGGTTTGTGTTACGGAGGAATAGCAAGGTTTAAAGCACTAAAGAGGAGGTGGAAGAGCTTGGAAAAACTTGGGTAAATTCTAAACCCTATTGTTGGTTTAGTTTATGTATATGAAGTGTTTAATATGTAATTTATGGTATGTATGAACCATGGCATATAAAAAGACTTTATGGCATGATTTTATTATGGGTTACGTTGATGTTGTCGATGATGATGATGAGGTAAAGTTGAAAAACTAAGGTTTTAAGGAAAAAGACAAAGTATGACAAACTTTGCCTTAAACACAAAATTTAAACACTTAAGTTGTTTGATACAGTGTTTTGGACTATAACATGTTAAATGAATGTTATGACATGATTATCTTAAGTATTAGGTGCTTAATGATAAGCTTATAAGGTTTTAAATGAAATTAAACTCAACCAAAGTAAGTTAAGAAATGTTTTGGTGCAAAAAGTATGTTTAAGGCATTTTTGAAATAATTGAATATTTGAGGCCCTTAGAGGCCAAATCTGTAACGCCCGCCTAATTTTATGTAACGGTTTATGTTATGATAATGACGAGTTAAGTGTTATGCTTATGTGTATGATAGATGGTGCTAACCATTTTATTCTAAGTGTTATGGCAGGTGACGCTCACGTGAAATTGATGTGCTCAAATGTTCATGTCATTAATGTTATACGTTTAATCATATTTTTGTTGATAATTTAATGTTATGAATGATTTTTGTATTTAAGGGCAGATCAGCAGGCCGGACCATTCAGTTCGGTAGGCCGAAATGATTTTCTCAAAACGGTAAGCCGATGGTATATCATCGGTAGGCTAGACTTCAGAGATCGGCAAGCCGAAGTGGAAGATCGACAGGCCGATGAGAGCTGACGAGCAGTCAGCAGAAATTTTACAAAATTTGTGATAAGGATGATTATGTGAATGGATGATTTATTTTGAATAATTGACATATTTTTGGGATGATTTCTTTAATTTTGGTAAAAAAGTAATTGACTTTTGATTGATTTGAATTAATGGATAAGTTTTCCCTTTTTTAAAGAGGCAAAGTATGGTAACTCGAAACGTTCTTGGAAGTTCTGACTTTTCTCGCTTAATCTCCTCCATTTCCATGTGTAGAATGCCCAATAATAGTCAAAAAATTTTGAAATGTCTCCCATTCCTTTTACGCCACTTTCATTTCACACAAACGCGCTCTCTCTCTCTCTCGATTTCTCTCTCATTCTCTCTCTTCTTATCACATTTCTTTCCTTCATCTTCCTCTCAAATTTCCCCTGCTATTATTTGTTAAAATATCAAAATTTCTTTAGAGTTAATTCAAGGAGTTTGAAGAATAAATCGTTCTAAGGTATGAACTCAATTTCGGTAATTTTTAAGCATATTTTTCCTCCTGTAATTTGACTGCCATATCTTTCTCTACGAATTTTGTTTTGCTCTGAATTTTTAGTATGTTAATTATGCATGTGTTATAAGATATTTCTTGAAGTTTCACATTAATACAAATTTTCTATAAAAAATTATGAATTTTCTTCTCTCCACCACTCACAGTAAATTGTTACTGACTGTTTATGTTGCACATATGTATGGCTATTGTTCTTAATGCAAATGAATGTTGTTTTGCACGAAATTTAGTGGACATGTTTATATATATATTAAATTATGGACTGGAAAGTTTGGTAATAATTTGACGAGTATTTCATGTGTTATAGAATTTTTAATAAGCCTAGGTTATGTGACTGCTTAAACTGTAAAATTGTGAGCTTTTTGTTATGTGATGTTTTTATATAAATACATGATGCCATATAGTGATGAGAATTTTTGTACCACTGTATTTATATGTTAATATGTGATCATGTGAATTTTAGGGTCATTATAATTTTATTTTAATTATTGGGAAATAATAATTACATGTAACTCACTGTTTTGCACATAGAGTGTATTTTTGGTCTCTGCCTTCTAATGCATGGTTTGAGGTGTTAGGAATTTATTTAAGGGTGATTTTTGAATATGTTATAGTTCTGTGTGTATGTAACATGTGATAATTTTTATGAATTTTTCTATGATATGAAAATGTGAAAATTGGACCTGAGATAAAAATTGTTCACTGCCTAACTATTGCTAGCAGATTGCATGTTGAATGTTATGTGACTTGTTTAAGATACTAAATGAGATTTTTATGACTAAAGAAAAATCATGGTGATAGGTATATATGTTATCTATGTTCTTGCCAATTTTGGTTCTCAAATTACATGGAGGTTAGAAATATAAATGTGTTGAAAATGTTGTTTCAATGTTTTATGGTTAATGAAAAATGTATGTATGATGTTTTTATGAAATGGTTATTATGGATGCTATGTTATGGTAATTAATTCATTAAATAAATGTTAATTACCCCTTTATGAATATATGACATGAACATATTGAGAAGTGAGCACATTGAGACCGCGGTGTTGTCACCTACAAAAGTAAGGTTAAGTAAGCTCATTGCGGTAAGTACATTCTCACCTGCAATATGTTAAATTTTATGAAAAGTATGAGTTTTATGAAATGTTTGAAATCCATTTTTATGATGGTTTTATGATGGTTTTATGATGATTTTTCATGAAGTTTAAGGCATGAAAGTTTATGCATGTTTTCATGATAATGTTTTTCAAAGTATGAAAGTATAAGTACATATATATGTATCACCTAAATAAGTGTTGCACACCCAATGATATGTTATGTTTTGTGTCATGTTTGGTTTGGGATTAGCTATCCCTCTCCTCTTATGACGGCGCGCCTATGATGATGATGTTATGGTGCAACACTTGGGCCCTTAAGATAAAACGAATAAGTTTTAATATGGTTAATGTAATGAAAGATATGTTCTTATGAA